>JAQBSW010000801.1:0-168172 GCA_029291075.1 Eudiplozoon nipponicum | reverse complement strand
ACTATTGGTTAAGCGTGGTTAAACGTGGTTAAACGGCAATTTGCTTTTTTCTCATTGGTGCAACGTAAATAAATGGTGTTGAAATGAACATTTATATAATTAAACGTGGTGTCTGTTCAGTAATGACAGATTGGGCATGGTTAGTTGGAACTTTGGGTCTAAATGGATGCCATATGAGCTCCACCTAAGAGAAAAATTGACTAACCAAGTTACATTAGTTAGTATATAACTGAAAATTGTGTGTAGTGTAGTGTGCGGCAGGATAGCTCAGTTGTTAGAGCAACAGATTCCGATGCAGACGTGCCCAGGTTCGTATCCTGTCCGCGGCAAATTCTGGCCAGTACTTGATGAGTTCCAATAAGGACGAAACCGGTCTACTGGATGAATTGCCTTTTCTACACTATACAATTCTTAGTTTATACTGACATATGTAAGTAATTAATGGGTCAGGTGTTTATATCAAGACCGCAACCTTGATTATAATAATTGTTATCACCACCCGCGCAACCAATGTTCGTTTAATTATATAAATGTTCATTTCAATACCACTTCCCCATGTAATGTGGTGTCTGTTCAGTAATGACAGATTGGGCATGGTTAGTTGGAACTTTGGGTCTAAATGGATGCCATATGAGCTCCACCTAAAGGAAAAATTGACTAACCAAGTTACATTAGTTAGTATATAACTGAAAATTGTGTGTAGTGTAGTGTGCGGCAGGATAGCTCAGTGGTTAGAGCACCAGATTCCGAAGCAGACGTGCCCAGGTTCGTATCCTGTCCGCGGCAAATTCTGGCCAGTACTTGATGAGTTCCCAATAAGGACGAAACCGGTCTACTGGATGAATTGCCTTTCTACACTATACAATTCTTAGTTTATACTGACATATGTAAGTAATTAATGGGTCAGGTGTTTATATCAAGACCGCAACCTTGATTATAATAATTGTTATCACCACCCGCGCAGCCAATGTTCGTTTAATTATATAAGAAATGCATGACAGAGTTCGAACCAAGTTAAGCAAAAATATGATGAACCATAAGTGCTGGGCTTAAATATGCTTGTTGGTTGCTTCAACAATGATATGATGCCTGGTAACCACTAGGAATTGCTACACAAATTGTTAGCTCTAGTGGACGGTCATAGCACGTGAGGCAAAATAGAGCAGTGTAAGTTTTTGGAGCCGCAGCGTGAAGATTTCGAGGTAAATCGCCTCTGAATTTGCCAGGTTTAAGATAAAAACCTAAGCAGGTTGGATCGTTGTCAGTGTTTGTATACGACCAAAGGAGCTAAAGTGCTCGACGTTGTGGTCATGGCATTTGTAGAGTGGTCTTTGTGAAATAGATAAAGTTGAGATATGCATTGAAAGTGGCCTGTACCATGATATGAAGCTGATCACTACTTAGTGTTGCTACACGAAAGCGTTAGCTCTAAGTAGCTGGTCATACCAAAATAGGCAGTGTAATGTCATGTGTGAGAAATACATTATAATGTAAAAATATATACATTAAAATCAAAGGTAATTGCATAAAAATATGTACACGAACATTGCCTCAGAGATGGCATAATACCAAAGAACTGTTCAAAAATGCTACACAATTGTTAGCTAAGAACAGCTGGTTATGCCACGTGAGACAATACTAAAAATTAACGTAAGGTTAAAAAAAATTTTATAGTTAAATGTTAATGTTTAAAAAAATTAATTACGCGTTATACAAAGCAGGTTGAGATTGTGGGCAGACGGAGCCTGAGACGTGTGTAGAAGGTTGAACGCTCTCAGGATCAGGTGGTTCGATAAACGGTTTTAACCTGTCTATGCTTACTGATGTCGGTGTAGCGCCTTGCATAATGATGAAGTATTTTGGCTGTTTTAGTAAAATCGGGTAAGGACCGCGATACTTGGGTTGTAGTGGTGCAACAGCAGTATTGTTGCGAACGAGTACTCTCTTGCAGCTGTGGAGCTGTGGGTGAACGAAGACTGGACGAGGCGTGTGTCTCGGCTGCTGTTCGGACATGTTACCGAAATGAAGTCGAAGGCGGGTAGCTTCGTTTTGTGGGTCATCTTGTGCCGGTAGTAGACGTGGGAGCTGACTAGGCAGGCGTAGATCCATGCCATACAAGAGTTGTGACGCAGACGTTTTAATGGATTCACGAGTACGGGAACGCATGGCCAGCAGAACTAAAGGTAGTGCATCGACCCAGTTGCCATTAATGGACGAGGATGCTAAAGCTGCTTTGAGTTCCCTATGCATTCTCTCTACCATGCCATTAGCTTGGGGATGGTAGGCAGTCGTCTGGCGTAAGATGCATCCCATGTACCGCAAGGTGGTTTTGAAACGATCAGATGAGAAGCAAGTGCCTCTGTCCGTGATGACCCCATTGGGAACACCGTAATTGGATATCCATGCAGAGATAAAACCGTTAGTTACTTCGTCTGCAGAAATGGTGCCAAGAGGTAATGCCGCAGGCCACCGTGTAAATCTATCGATCATAGTTAGAAGGTAGCTGAAACCTTGAACCATTGTCAGATGAACTATGTCGATGTGGACGATGGCTAGGCGAGAAGTAGACCGAAAATGTTGCAACCTAGAACGAGTGTGTCGTGTGATCTTGTTTTTCTGACAAATTGCACACACTGAGACCCATCGTTTAACATTCTGCCTAAGTCTGTGACCCCAGAAACGATCTGTAAGAAGTCGGACAGTCGCTTGGCTTCCTGGGTGAGAAATTGAGTGAATTGAATCGAAAACCTTCCTCTGAAGGCTGGTCGGCAGAACTGGCTTGTTGGGCTGCGTACCCGTGAAGTAAACAATTGGTAAGCCTTCCCACAGACGGCATATGAACTTGGTTGGGTGACGGGCTATTGATCTTTGAATGTGAATGTCACCGCGTTGTTCAGTTCGCAGGAGAGTTGGCGTTAGTGCAGGTTCACTGAGTGCCACGGAGTTGACAGTGAATGGTGACGGTGAAGGTGGTTGTAGAGAGACGTCTGGCCTAGACAGGGCATCTGCAATGAAGTTCTGTTTGACCTTGACGTGAAAGACGTCAAATTGCCATTCGCTTAGACGAGAAAGCTGTCTTCCCACTCTGGCAGGGTACTTGGCGATAGATGAAGTTGCGTTTCGAAGTGCGCTAACCAGTGGTGCATGATCTGTGAAAACAACAAATCTGCTACTGCCAATGATGCTGATAAATGGCGCACTGCGTCGTGGATGGCGAGAAGTTCTCGGCCGAAAGTGTCGTACCTCGTTTCTACTGGTTGGAGAGTACGCTAGTAGAAACTGATAGGCTTCCGAACTCCGTCGATCTCTTGTTCCAAAGTGGCTCCAATAGCGAATTCAGAAGCATCTGTCGAGTGTAGAAATGGCTTTTCGAAATCTGGATGCGTTAGCATTGTAGCATTTGCTAACGAGTTGATGGCAAGTCGAAGTAATTCCTCGTCTTCGGATGACCAAGCAATGATGGAATTCTTGCTAAGTCCTTTTCGGTTCCGCAGGTGCCTGCACAAAGGATAAAGTTGTTTGGAAAGGCCTGGAAGGAACTTGCGATAATAGTTTAGTACTCCCAGGATTTTCTGCAAATCGCTCAAAGTCCTTGGTGACTTGATATTCTTGATTGAATTCGTCTTTGACGGCAACGGTTGAATACCTTTGGCCGTGATACGATGCCCTAAGAAGTCGACGGATGAAGTTGCAATCTGCGTCTTGTCACAGTTGATCTTGAGTCCGTGGTTGGATAAGCGTGAGAGGACATTTCGTAGATGTTTCGCATGAGATTCTAGATCTGGACTGAATACCATAATGTCATCGAGATATGACATACAATAAGCAGAGTCGTCGCGAAGTATGTTGTCTATGAATCTTTGAAATGTCTGAGTAGCACACTTAAGTCCAAAAGACATGTAAAGGTATTCGAAAAGGCCAAATGGAGTGATGACAGCAGTTTTCTCGATATCCTCTGGTGCGACCGGGATGTGATGGTAGGCTTGTCTAAGGTCAATTACTGAGAAGAAATTGCTGCCGTTGAGTTTTCCAAGTAATGTGTTGATATTTGGAATAGGATATGCATCAGATTTTGTCACTGAATTTAGCTTACGGTAGTCTCCACAGGCTCTGTACGATCCGTTTGATTTAGAGACTAAGTGCAGTGGTGACGCCCATGAACTTTTCGATGGTCTGATGATTCCCTCTTCCAAAAGTCTTGAGAATTCTTCTTGGGCAGCTTTCAGCTTAGCAGGAGCCAGTGGTCGCTTCTTGAGTGCAATAGGTTAGTCCTTCTGTGACGATATGATGCATCGTGTTGGAGACTCGTAGCTCTGACTTGTTAAGATCGAAAAGCGATTTGTATTTTCGAAGAGCTGCTGATATCTCTGCTGAATGATGCACTGGGGTTGGTTGAATGACCTGTAACTCCAAACGCTCGGAGGCAAGTGTCCAAAAGCTTTGTTCAAGTCTGATGGAGGGGTCGATGATCTTTTGATTGGCAAGATCAACAATGAGCCGAAATTTTAGAAGGAAATCAAGGCCTATTATATTATGTGAGACCTTGGCAATGATGAAGTTGTTGGAAAATTCACGTCGTAGACCTATGTTGAGTGTGCGGTATTGGCAGCCATAAGTTGGTATGGGCTCGCCTATAGCTGTTGCGAGAAGAACGCCTAGCGACATCTCGGCCATTGAATCACCTTTGAGAACTGAGACTGCCACACCTGTGTCTACGATGTACTCTTCGCCAGTTTTGAAATCAAGAAGGTGCAGAAGTTCGTTTGGCTGTTTGGCTGGGTCATGCAAACAAGTAGGCTGGTGATAGCGACCGGCATTGTCTGTTTGGTTCTCTATGTGAAAAATTCGGCGTGGACAAAAAGAGTCGACAGGGATGTCGGATTGTAGTTGGCTTCTTCCCTGTCGCGCCGTTGATGCCGTTGATGTACAGAAAGTACGGTCTTCTACTTCCTGCGCCAGACGTTTCCCGATACTGATGCACCCTTGTGCCTGCGGTCTGTTGTCCTCTCCGTCAGCTGTGGAAATTGACACTCATTCGGAAATTCTTCGAACGACAAAGACAAACTTGGCAAGCATAAAAAACTTCTGGTGGTTATAACACCAGTTCTTTGGAGCATATTTATTAAATGATTGCGGAGATCTCGATCGCCGCCTACCATTATAATTTGACTTGGAAACGAATTTTGGTCGAGCATTCACATGATTTATCTCCGATTTGGTAATGGCCAATCCTTCTAGAACTTTGGCCATGTTCGCCACTGTTCTCTCTAAAGAGGAGATTCTATCATCTTGCGGGGGTGAAGAAAAGGATGATGGATTCACTTTGGGTTCCAAAACCCTATATTCTAACTCACATCTCTCAGATAAGTCATCTATAGAGAGAGTGTTGGGGAGCTGTCTGGCAAAGAGTTTTAATGTTTGGGGAAGATTGTTAATAAAAACAACCTTAACCTCATGGTCAGAAATGTTGGTTTTATACCAACGTTTCCTTTATTCCCTCAGTATTTCTATGGGGCCAAGATTTGGCATATCTAACTGCGCATATTTGTTTATTATCTGCTCAGTTTCCGTGGGTCCAAGCAAGGATTCTACCTCGTTTTGTAGGCCCAAAATAGGATTAGGTAGCTTCCTAATGGCCTCAAGCTTAGGATAAATCCGTCGCTGCAATTCAGAAGGTAGTTTAGCAAAAACCTTTGACAGTTTTTGATGACTGTCATAATCAGGAAACGGGGAGAAAGCGGAGTCTACGCGCATAAAAAATAACTCACTATCTCCATCCCAAACAGGAACATCAATATCTAAAATTGGACCTGATATTTTAACAATCTTACGGGATCTTAAAAGCATAAATTTATAAGCAATATGAAAATGTATATATAAATGTATAAATATATAACGAAACGCTTACCCACAAACAGCTTCCACTGTTGCTTGATATTGTCCAGTACAAAAGGTAAAAACGAACAGAGGCCCCGATGGCCTTTGATGACAATGTATTATTATTTCAACACAGAACAGCGTCACCCCTTCCAAAAATTGAAATTGTCCTGTAGGGAAGACGAACAGAGGCCCCATTGGCCTTTAGTGCCAATGAATTATTATTTTCAACAGCAAGAATAACACACTGCTACCAAAATTTGAAATTTTCCTTTAGGGAAGACGAACAGAGGCCCCGTTGGCCTTTGATGACAATGTATTATTATTTCAACACAGAACAGCGTCACTCCTTCCAAAAATTGAAATTGTCCTGTAGGGAAGACGAACAGAGGCCCTGTTGGCCTTTAGTGCCAATGAATTATTATTTTCAACAGCAAGAATAACACACTGCTTCCAAAATTTGAAATTTTGCTTTAGGGAAGACGAACAGATGCCCCGTTGGCCTTTAGTGCCAATGAATTATTATTATGCTCACACCACAAATTCACGAATATATGCCCAACAAAAATCCCAGAAAAACCAGGATCAGGGTAAAGAAAACGCAAATGTTAGTCGATTTATCCCAAACAAATGAAGAAGAAAGTCAATTTATTTATACCCCAAAAAAAAATCAGATAAATAATCAATATCCTGGCGCGGTCGCCAATTTTGTAAACGCCCCGGCTTCAAGTAAATGCCGTACGACGTTACAAACTCGGTTAAGGTGCTCTGAATAGAGATTAGTTACTGATATGGTGGCCCTTAAGAGGGCCGGGTAATGCGTTCGCCTGAGGTCTTCAGAGTTGAAGATGTCCTAGAGCCTTGGGTGGACTCTGGTTGAGTTTTTGCACCCGTGGTTGAGCTGTGATCGCGTTGTGGATGGTGTCCTGCAGGTCCTGCACTCAATTGGCTCGTCTCTCCGGTATCCCGCAACAGGATGAGTAGGTATTGACAGCCGACAGAGCGCACACGTATTGACAGCCGACAGAACGCACACGCGTGAAGCAGGTAGAAGGCAAATGCCACAACTGACTTGCATGGTAAATTACCGTGCTTAAATAGCATGCAATATGTGTACTTGCATACTATTGGTTAAGCGTGGTTAAACGTGGTTAAACGGCAATTTGCTTTTTTTCATTGGTGCAACGTAAATAAATTTGAATTTAATTTACGCAATATGTCGGCGATTGATTTGTGTCGTTACAAAACATTGTAGATGTTAAATTAATTATCGGACAGAAATTAACCTCTCGTATAAAAATAAATCAATTTTTATTTTTGGACATTTGATGTTATCGCTGGTTTCGTAAAACAATATTGTAATTTTTGAAAAATATTGTAAAATTTTTTGGAAGTTCTTTTGTTCATATTGTCGAAGTTTTGGACTTGTCTTGTGGAAGAAAATGAGAGAGTTCTTGATCTGAGTTTCTGAATTGCATAAGCGGGACACTGCGTGGTTCCATTTCCGATTCTTTGTCAATAAAATTTCTAATCTTCTCGTCATTTTGTTGTTTTTAATTATCAGCGAAAAGGACCACAAATTTGCTTTGGGTATTTTAAGTTAATACTTGTTTTAAGGTCTCAATCATTTCAGTTCAGTAATTTGTGGATATCAGCGTATCCGGGTAAGCTTACTTAATTAATATAATATATAAATTACAAGTAATTTAATAATATCATGTCTGGTTTATTAAATACTGAGGATACAGAGCAGTTGGCTAGTGGACTTAAGGATTTTAGCTTAAGAGATAGTTCAGAGGAACTTAAGTGTTCCAAGATAGATGATCATTCCGCATATATGGATTTTCCGGGCCTGGCATCCAAGAGACCCCCTTATGGTAGTGACCTAAAGGTCTCTACAAAAAATGGCGACCGCGCCAGGATCCTTTATGTGGAACGATATGATGTAGATGATCGTTTTTGCCGCAATTCTATGGATAGCAATGTTAAGCTCACCATGTACAGACCAGACAACCATACTGAATGGGTCGAAGAAGCAAAATTTTATTTTAAACAAAAACGGATGACCGACCCTATAGAAAGGTTTGCCTCGGCCTGGTGGTGCTTACCTGAGCCATTCAAAAAGAATCTGTTTAGACTCAGGGATTTTGTTACTTAGAACAAACCAGAAAATGCATTTGAGCTTCTAGTAGAAGAACTTCATGGACGATATCAACCCGAGAGGATTGAACGGATGACTGACATATTACGTCAGGTAAAGATGGGAAATCTACTTGCATCTGAATTTTATGACAGACTTATTTCAAAATCCATCGGGCTTGATATATCTGCGGAAGTTATAAATAGTATATTTGTAGCAGAATTGCCTGCTAGACTAAGAGCCACCTTGGATATATATGATACATTGGAACTAGAGTGGCTCAAGAAGCTCAAAGGGTTGGACAAAGTGTATCGTCAGATGGAACCTAAGGTGTATGCAGTAACCGCAGATTCACGCCTGGAGCAGCAACTCAGACATCTCTCAGAGAGACTCCTGACCATAGAGAATGAATTAAGTACCCTCCGCAGGGATGTGGGTTGGATAAAAAACAATAAGGAAAGTTCCAACAGAAGTAGGGTAAATTCTTGGAGTCAACGTTCAAATTCCAAGTATTGGAGAGGCGAATCGCGTGAGAGTGTACAAGGACCACGCGAGTGGTGCATATCGCATCGCAAATACGCCGAGTTTGGAAAATGTCAGGAGGGGGATGCACGTTTCCAAAGTTGGGTGGTCCCCGATGGAAAGGAAGTAGTCTTCCTGTAGCCTGGTCGAAGCTGCCGGAAAACTAATGGAGCCCCCGCTAATAGGAGCCGTAGGAGGGGTTGCGCATGCAAGGCTCCAAGGTATGCATATTCGTGGCATACTAAAATCATCGAAGTTAGGTTCGAAAGCTTCGATGGAAGAGACGCGCAGTAATACAGTCCGTAAATCTGTTAGATTTCGGCTGGCAGATAATCTTAAAGAGGTTGCTGGTTATAGCAACAATAAATTCGTTATAAATGATGAACTTAGTGGCCTAAATTTCTTAATAGACATGGGTGCAGAGGTGAGCATAGTTCGATCTCATGTGGTGGAAATTGATAGCCCCACATTCGATTACCAACTATGGGCTGCTAATGGAAGTCCAATTGAGGTTAAGGGAGTTAAAGAATTGTCAGTGACATTGGGGCAGAAATCTCCATTTACGTGGAATTTTCTGGTCGCTGATATAAAGGATACCATCATTGGGATGGACTTTTTGATCCATTTTAATCTCGCTTTAGATCCCAAATCTAGGACCATTGGACAAGGCACTGGGATAGTGACTTATGCTGAGACTGGGACCTTAGTAGTTAGGTCAGTGAGACTACCCAGACCCGTCGTCGCCGATGACTTGGTGGATGTCATCGAGAAACACCTGGCCGTGTTTCTGCCATTCAATGCTAAACGCAAGGGTTTAAAGACAGGCATAGAACACCAAATCGAGTTGGTGGAGCCACTACCTTGTTTGCCGAAGGCTCAACCGTTAGCACAACATAAGCCGCAGGTTGCTATTGAAGAATTTAAACAGTTGAGAGAAGAAGGAATTTGTAAGCGATCAAATTCATACTTTGCATCTCCAATAGTGGTTGTTCCCATACCTGAACCAGGTCAATAGAGGGTTTGTGGTAACTATCGTCTATTGAATTCGGTAATGAAAGGTAATTCGTATCCGCTACCGAACCAGAGTACTTGGCTCAGGGATATAATGGGGTATGAGGTATATACAACGTTAGATCTGCAGAAGGCGTACTGTCAAGTCCCTATGGAAGCAGAATCTATACCGCTCACAGCAGTGCGATTCCCTGGAGGAGGATCGCATTAATTCTTATGTATGCCTTTTGTTTTGAAGAATGCAAGTCAGACATTCCAGCGTCTGACAGAGGAAGTTCTTCAAGACTGTTCAATTGTTAGAGTATATATAGATGACATCATTATATATAGTCAATCTAGGGAGGAATACCGGGAGCATTTGGACATCGTTTTGTCTAAGCTGGAACATTATGGATTGGTAGTGAAACCAGAAAAGAGTAGGATTGGTTGCTCTACCGTAAAATATCTTGGACACACCATTTCCAAGGAGGGAATCAAGCCCTTGGAAGACAAGGTACAAGCAATCAAGAATGTGCGAGAACCTAGAACTGTACGCCAGTTGCGTAGATTTTTGGGCATGATCAGCTACTATCGTCGGTTCATACCATGTTTAGCTGGAATTTTGGGGTCGCTAACTCGACATTTAGTTCGTGAACGAAGCACAATCAAGAAGTCCTGGCCTATTATATTTAGCCAAGACGACAAGGAAAAATTCCAGAGGGCCAAAGATCTGTTAAGCCAAATGACCACATTAGCACCTGTGGATTGGACTAAGCCGTTTGAGCTGGTCACAGATGCTTCTGATGTAGCCATAGGAGCAGTGTTACATCAACGGGAAAATGGTATAGTCAAGCCCATTGGATTCTATAGTCGGAAACTCCAAGATCGCGAGAAGCGATATGATACGCTTGGAAAGGAGTTACTATCAGTTTATTCTGCAGTGTTGCACTTTGAGCACTACCTAGATGGACATCAGTTTATGATATTAACTGATCATAAACCGTTGTTGAGTATCCTTGGGAAAGCAAACAGGCTAAATTATTCTCGGCGGGTGAATTCACAAATAACCCGACTCGCAGAATTTGATTTTACCATTAGTCATATCTCAGGAAAAGATAATGTGGTGGAAGATACTCTCAGTAGACCAGACGTATCAGATGAAGATATGATTCGTTCAGAGTCACTCGTATGCTCTATTGTATCTTCTAATGATTTTGTCCAGCAATTGATGGAAACACAAGGTTCTGATCCTTTAGTAGCTGTGTTGGAAAAGAATCCTGTATATACACGCAGGAAGATTGGAGATAAGTGGTTATTATGTGAAATCTCCAGGAGCCAACCTAGACCTTATGTACCGCTAGAATTAAGGTATAAGGTAATTCAGCAGCTACATGAATTCAGTCATCCTTCCATTAAGGCAACTATCAGAATGGTCACTGATAGATATGTATGGCCAAAAATGTCGAAAGACATAAGAGCCTGGGTAAGGACATGTGCCCGGTGTCAAACTTGTAAAGTTTGGCGTCATACAAAAACTGAAATTAAAACGATTGGTATACCAGCGGGTCGTTCCATGCATGTTCATATTGATATAGTAGAAATGCCTGAGATTTCCGGCCAAAAGTATTTACTCACGATGGTCGATCGGTTCAGTCGTCAGTTTGAGGTAGCAATCCTGAAGGACATGACAGCTCAAGAGGTCTTACTTATGTTCTTGCATAATTGGGTGTCGCGATATGGTGTACCGGTAAGGGTAACTACTGATCGTGGTAGTCAGTTTATGTCTGAACTGTTTATCAGATCATTGAATACAATGGGGATAGAAGTAAGACACACATGTGCTTATAATCCCAGAGCCAATGGGATGGTTGAGAGACTGCACAGGGAGCTGAAGGCTGCATTACGCTGCACCGGTGGATCCAGTTGGATACATGATTTGCCCATAATTTTGTTGGCAATGCATAGCAGAACTTGTTTATGGAGAGCCACTGAGGTTACCTGGAGATCTTCTAATAGAAACTCCAAGTTGTCTCGATTGGGCCTCTAGTTCAGTAGATTGGTTTGTTGGAGCATTGAGAGATAAAATGAGTCGTTTAGCTCCAACCAAAACTAGAAGTCCAAAGTCTAAATGCTATGTATCTTCAGATTTAAAGCTGGCATCACATGTATACATAACTAACGAAAACAGACAGAATTGTCTGACTCCATTCTATAAGGGGCCATATAAAGTCAATCATATGACTGAGAAAAATGCATTTATAGAAGTAAATGGCACTGTAGAATGTGTAACACTGAATCGCTGTATTCCACAGTTTATTTGGACGGAGGAGGAGACTGAGGAACAGTATTCACCAAAGTACCCAGAAGTTGAGGCGAGATGTGACTCAGAAATTGGTGAGAAAAATGAAGAGTCGAAAAAATATGATAAAGAAGTAAAGATTAAAACCAAGACAACTGAGAATCAAGAACAATGCAATATGAATATGAAATCTGGTGAAGTACCAGCACAACTTATTGAAACTCGGTCTGGAAGAGTCATCAAGAAACCGAAGAATAAAGACTACATCATGTATGGTTAATCATCTTAAACATGAGGGAGTATGTAGAGGTTAAATTAATTATCGGACAGAAATTAACCTCTCATATAAAAATAAATCAATTTTTATTTTTGGACATTTGATGTTATCGCTGGTTTCGTAAAACAATATTGTAATTTTTGAAAAATATTTTAAAATTTTTTGGCAATTCTTTCGTTCATATTGTCGAAGTTTTGGACTTGTATTGTGGAAGAAAATGAGCGAGTTTTGATCTGAGTTTCCGAATTGCATAAGCGGGACACTGCGTGGTTCCATCTCCGATTCTTTGTCAATAAAACTTTGTAATCTTCTCGTCAGTTTGTTGTTTTTAATTATCAGCGAAAAAGACCACAAATTTGCTTTGGGTATTTTAGGTAAATACTTGTTTTAAGGTCTCAATCATTTCAGTTCAGTAATTTGTGGATATCAGCGTATCCGGGTAAGCTTACTTAATTAATATAATATATAAATTACAAGTAATTTGATAATATCATGTCTGGTTTATTAAATACTGAGGATACAGAGCAGTTGGCTAGCGGACTTAAGGATTGTAGCTTAAGAGATAGTTCAGAGGAACTTAAGTGTTCCAAGATAGATGATCATTCCGCATATATGGATTTTCCGGGCCTGGCATCCAAGAGACCCCCTTATGGTAGTGACCTAAGGGCCTCTACCACATTAAATATATCGAGGCAGACTTTGTGGAGGAAGATATTTCATCCAACAAAATCAAAGTGACAATTATTGATAAATTTAAACCACCTCGGCTGATTGAAACGATATTTATTTAAAAATAGATTATTCGTTTATGTTCTAGAACATAAAAACTGAGTACGAATTTCTCTGTGAATTAGATGAAGTATTTGGCAATTTGATATGTAATGCATAGAATGAAAGAAATTTTATGGAACTACCTGATCCTTTGGGAGACCAGGAATCAGGACTTGTAATTGACAGTGATGTATTGATGAAATTGATGTTAAAAATCAAATCAAAAAAACAAAAGGATCACTTTGGTATTTCGATTGATAACCTGCTTCAATTACTCCTAACTTTTAGGAATGTGCTCTGCAACTTTATAAATAGAATTTTGAAGAAAGGGAAATTACCAATCGATATACTAACGGTAGTAGCTAAGCCGTTGTCAAAAGTAAGTAAGCCAATGTGCGCCAGTGATTATAGATTAATCTCTATTGTCCCTTCGTTTTTGAAAATAATAGAACGAGTGATACTAGATCATTTAGAATGTATGTTGCCGGCTGATTTTGATTTATGTCAACATGGCTTTACGAATGATAGATTGACAACTACTAATATGCTTTCTATGTGGAAACATGTAATTTCATTAGATGAGAATAAATTAGATGCATTAATTGTATTTATAGATATTTCAAAAGCCTTTGACTCTATATCTTTTGATGCTATTTTAAATGCGATTAGTTTGTTGAATATTGATGCGAATAGTTTTAGATTACTTAAATACTATTTAAATAATCGAAGAATGAGTATTCAAGTAAACGATTTGATATCAAAATCGAAACGAGTAAGGAATGGAGTTCCACAGGGATCAAGTTTGGGGCCAATTTTATTTAAAATCATATTTGCACATTTGGAAACTAATACACAAAACGGTCGCGTTCGCAAATTCGCTGATGATTTGAAAATAATCTTCCCCATTGATCCACAAAATTTCGAATTCTCCAAAAATAATGTGACATTAGACTTGTATGATTTGAGTAGATATTTGATTACGCTAGGGCTGAGAATAAACTATAAAAAGACGAGAGCTTTAAAATTAGGTAACAGAACAAACTTTCATTATGTTTTTTTTCCAATGCCGCGTTTTGTGTACGCGGGTAATAGCTGTACACGGGCAGTTACACAAAGATCCGATTGATCGCAATTTCCAATTTTGTTTTGTCTTTGTTCGGGTTGAGTTTTGGTTGGTCCTAATGGAAATGCGGTCCTATCACATCTTTGTTTACTGGCGACGTTTCGGTGCCTACTTTCCAGCACCATCCTCAGGCAACACAACACTGCTCACAATAGCAGATTTAAGCAAATGTGGTAACCTCGTTCCAAAACCATTCTATTTATATATATTTGACTCAACACTATTTTAATCATAGAATTTGTCTCAGTAACTAAACTCAATATATAACTTTTTATAATTAGCAGACCAATCATTACCTCACCTATACCTCATCTCATCTCGTATACAGAATATTTTAGGGGAGAGAGACAGTATCGAACCTTTTGTTATTTGTTATAACTGTATTGCTACTATGTCACGGTAATCAACATTCAAAAATGATAAAACTAAAACCTTGACTGTCATATACTGTATTTTATTTAAAGCCGGGAACTCTAATGTATACAATGGTGTATGAGGAATTGCGCACATAGCAACAAATTAGTTCAAATATGGAGCAGAAAGTTACGTAGATGGATGGAGAGTGAATGTCATAGCGACGCTTAGGTAAACGATTAAAGAGAGAAGGATAGAGAAAGTATGGACAACTAACGTTTTTCAAAAAACTAATCGTAAGCACAATGCGAAGTTAATCAAATATTAGAAATAATTGCATAAGAATATTTGCTCATATGACTAAAATAATTCATTATATCTATATACATATATATCTAAATATAATATCGTAACACCTTTATATATATATATATATATATATATATATATATAGAGAGAGAGAGAGAGAGAGAGAGAAAAAAAGGACCATTGATAATTATTAAACATGAATAATTTCTATTCTTATTATATATTTATTTATTACGTTAGTCACACCTTATATCAATATATAAAATACATGTCAATATGTATAAAAACATATATATGAATATAAGCAACAGTATGAGTGCAACATCCCTAATCCTATATATATATATATATAAATTAGTAATAAATATTTATTGGGTTATGCACACCTTATATTAATATATAAAATACATATCAATATGTATAAAAAAACATATATATATATATATATTTATATAAGCAACATTGTGGATCAAATATCTTTAAGCAGCATTAGAAAGTGTGAAGCGTTGTTTAACAGAGTTCCCAGAGATAATAGAAGGTAGTAAAATGATGTTAAGTAGTATTATGGAAATCTTAAATATTTGTATGTCCTCCACCTACTTTAAGTTCAGAAATGATATTTTATAAGCAAATTAAAGGTGTCCCTATGGGACAACCACTATCAGTCCTGGTTGCTAATATTTTTATGCACTATTTTGAAAAAAATCTGTTGTTAAAATCTCCTCTCAAGCCAAACATTTATGTAATATTCCTGGATGATATATTTATAATTTGGAATCATGGTGATAATGAGTTAAATAAATTCCTCGAATTAGCCAACAAATTAGGTGAATTAAAGTTTACATAGGAAAAAGAGAATAATGATGAATTACCCTTTTTGGATGTGAAAATAAAACGGAATGGTTCCAGATTGGAAAGAGATATTTTTAGAAAGAGACTTATTCAGGACTTCTTCTTAATTTCTTATCAAATCACCCATATGGAATGAAAATAGGCATTCTTAAATCAATGAGATTAAGGAGTCTTAGAATAGTGGATATAGAAAATAGAGATAAGAAAATGAGGAGATTAAAAGAAATATTCGAACTAAATGGCTATCCGTCAAGTATAATAGATAGATTATTAGATGAGATATTACAGAGATTTAATAATAATATAATAAACATAGAATAGAATAGAATAGAATAGAATATCTTTATTTGGATTCAAACCACACATATTCCATCAAATAATAAAATTGGAAATTGTACAATATATATTAAAAAAATTATCACATCACAATAATTGTGCAATTAATATCATGTAGATAGGTATATCTCACTAGTTGTACAATACAATATATCAATATCAGAAAGTTCGACTGAAAAGAATAATATATACATCATCAAATTAGGAACAATAAAGGTATAATTCAAGTGTAACATTATGTAAAAATTGAGAACCATGACTAGCAATTGATTGTATATAATGTTAACTAATTTGAAGAAATAGTGCATAACATTTCAATTATAATAATACAAAACTTGGAAATAAAATCTCAAGAAAATCTGTTTCCGATAATAATTATCCTTGTCTTTTATTCAACCATGAGAAAGTATTATCATAATCAAAAAAATAAAAAAATATCAGCAGGATTGCAGACTTTTTCAAGTTCAGTAGATAAAGTTTTAAAAGACATCTTAGATGGAGGCATTTCTCTAAGCCTCTTGGGTAATAGGTTATAAATTTTGTAGATTTTCGAGAAAGAGAATAACTTGCTCGCTACATTCCCCACCAAAGGAGGAGATATTGCCAAATGTCTAGATCTAGTTCCAACTTCATGACTCTTTCTTATCGGAGTCATATAGGCACCAATCCACTGGTTCAAATGGAAAACTTTTATACAATAACACATCCTCCGAAACCACAGTGATTGTAATGACACAAACTGTAATCTAGAGGCGTATATAGTGCAAGAAATAGGACTAATATGTTTCACAACCTTTCTTTGTACAGCTTCTATCTTATTAGACAAACCCTTTTTAATGGATTCCAAGTAGCGACAGCATATTCTAGTACCGGTCTAATCAATATTATATACATTTGAAGTTTTATATCATTTGATAAGATATTTCGATTTATTAGTGCCCATCTTTTCTTGGCACTGCCTACTATACTTTCAATATGTCTCTCAACAGAAGCTGTACATTAAATAGTTATGCCTAAATCCTTAATTTCTTGCATAAGTTTAATCTCAAACACATCATTAATAACAGCATCATGAAAATAAACATAATTAAAGTTTGTTCTGTTCCCTATTTTTAAAGCTCTCGTCCTTTTATTGTTTATTCTCAGCCCTAGCGCAATCAAATATTTACTCAAATCATACAAATCTAATGTCACATTATTTTTGGAGAATTCGACATTCTTTGGATCAATTGGGAAGATTATTTTTAAATCATCAGCGAATTTGCAAACTCGACCGTTAAAGATCTTAGTTTCCAAATGTGCAAATACGATTTTAAATAAAATTGGCCCCAAACTTGATCCCTGTGGAACTCCACTCGTTACTCGTTTCGATTTTGATATCAAATCATTTAGTTGAATACTCATTCTTCGATTATATAAATAGTATTTAAGTAATCTACAAAGATTCGGATCAATATTCAACAAACTAATCGCATTCAAAATAGCATCAAAAGATATAGAGTCAAAGGCTTTTGAAATATCTATAAATACAATTAGTGCATCTAATTTATTCTCATCTAATGAAATTACATGTTTCCACATAGAGAGCATATTAGTAGTTGTCGATCTATCTTTCATAAATCCATGTTGACATAAATCAAAATCAGCCGGCAACATACATTCTAAATGATCTAGTATCACTCGTTCTATTATTTTCAAAAACGAAGGGATAATAGAGATTAATCTATAATCACTGGCGCACATTGGCTTACTTACTTTTGACAACGGCTTAGCTACTACCGTTAGTATATCGATTGGTAATTTTCCTTTCTTCAAAATTCTATTTATAAAGTTGCAGAGCACATTCCTAAAAGTTAGGAGTAATTGAAGCAGGTTATCAATCGAAATACTAAAGTGATCGTTTTGTTTTTTTGATTTGATTTTTAACATCAGTTTCATCAATTCATCACTGTCAATTACAAGTCCTGATTCCTGGTCTCCCCAAGGGTCAGGTAGTTCCATAAAATTTCTTTCATTCTATGGATTACATATCAAATTGCCAAATACTTCATCCAATTTACAGAGAAATTCGTACTCAGTTTTTTGCACAGGTAATCCAAGCTTTAACTTTTCTTTATATTTACTATAATCTATGAGGAGTTTGTATCCTAGTCTAGGATTACTCTTCATTTTGCCAAAATAATTCGTTCTGATCTTTGCCGAATTATCAGCAGTGATGAATTAATTTCGTTATCAATGAGATCTAACCTCATTTGTTTAATACTATTGATAAGACTACACTTTATTATATTATCTCGTTTTATTCTTAGTTTACACAATTTCCTATTAATTTGTTTCGGTATAATATCCGTAAACGTAGATGCCTGAAATAAAATAGATAATAACGATGAAACAGAAGAAACAAACTCGTCAGTGTTCAAGAAATAAAAACTTCCGTAATCAATCAGTAAGCTTAATTCTCTAAATAGATTCCAGTTGATTCTGGAACAGTGCACGTGTGCATTTTCAAAATTTAGTTTCTATGTTTTGCTACTCAAGATGTTCCATTGTAGAATAATTTGTTTGTGATCCAATTCTTTGAAATAATTAACAACATCATAACTGTGCGATTTCACCATTTCAGTTTCAAAGTATACATGATCTAAGCATTGCGAACCTCTAGTTGATTCATTTATAATCTGCTTGAGATCATGATTAGAAAGAAATTGATGATTTCACAGTCATGTAACTTATTAAAGTCACCTACCACTACATTATAGCCATGACAGTCAAAAATAGCTTGAAAAGAATTGGTAAAAGATTGATCATCATATAAAGTAGCATACGGCGGTCTGTAAACAGCAGTTAAAATCAGATTATCAATTTGAATAGATAAAAAATCAATGATAGCATTATCTTCACTAGTATGCAAAATTTTCGCCTTTAATACTGATTTACTATAAATGAGTACTACTCCACCTCTTTTATCCAGCGATCTGTCTTTTCTAAATAAAGAATATTGAGGAATATCAAATTCATGGTTTTCTATGTCCTTATTAAGCCAGGTTTCAGATAAAATTATAAAATCAAAATCATTACTTATTATAAAATTACAAAGCAAAAAGTTTTTGTTCCTAACACTTCGAAAGTTAGCATAAAATAAGGTTAATGTGGAACACGACTTATCTAAACAATAATCAACTTTTACTGATTCAGCTTTTGTTGGCTTCTTTATTATGCGTTTCCAGGTTTTGAGGCCATTCTTCCTCTCCCCCCGCTGTCCACAACATTTATTAATGATACATCCTTTTTTGATGTTGCGGTCTCAGAGGTTGCTTGATCAGGGGTTGGCTGCTTCCGTTCCTGGTTGTTTATTAACTTTTTTGCTTTAGCCAACTTTCGTTGGAGAAACATCAATTGTATTTTCTCTAACTTAATGTTTAACGCTTCATTCAGTTCAACTATACGCACGCTTAAAGTCTCATTATTTTTAACCGCCTGTTCCAATTTCGTCGCACTCACAACAGCCTCATTCTTCAATTTGGACACTTCATTTTTAAATAGTTGTTGTCTTCTTTCAACACCTTCACTGAGTTCTGGAGATCCATAACAATTTTTCAATATCAGAATGCGACAAAATTGGAGCCATTTCAAACCGCGCACGTTAAATAAATACAATATTATAACAGTTTTAAGACAATCGCTTACTATAGGCAATAAACTACCTAACCAAAAAGAAAGAGTAGAACCCCTCGAAACATCAGGAGTATATGCGATACCTTGCAAAGAATGTAATCTTAGGTATATAGGCGAAACCATGCGACCTATAAAGGTTCGTAGAGGTGAACACAAGACAGCCTGCAAATATGGACACATTCGAGATCAGACCTAGCTAGGCATTCGAAGGAAACGGGTCATGAAATAGACTGGGAAGGATGTAAACGCATCGCGTTATGCAACCGCAACAGATTAACTAGACTAATTAGAGAGTCAATTGAAATAAAATCAGGAAAAGGTGTAATGAATGTAACATCGATAGAAAAATCATTGGGCCCAATATTTAATGAAGCATATTCTATGGTCAGAAAACGTGAGGCTACAGAACCTGAATTAAGTGGGAACTTAAGTAAAAAACCTCGCTTATAGAAAACTGATTGCTAATGAACTGTACCAATATCAATTCCTATATACTTACCTTTCTCAATAAACAAATGTTCCAGAAGAGGGTATACAGATTTAGCAAGGGTTAGTAGAAAGGACATTAGATAAGAGACACTTGACTCACACTGTTGCTTATATTTTATATATTTATGTAAGGTGGGAATATCTTAATAAATGAATAATACGTTAGTCCTAGAGAAGATATTCATGGTTAACAGCTATCAAGTATCCTTTTAAGAGGAACTCAAAATGTGGTAGATAGACGGATAAATAGATATCCCTATCTGTAGATAGATAGGTTTATTCTATATACATTATATATATATATATATATATATATATATATATATATACGGACATTAATCATTTTATACATTACCATTAAAATTATCTATATATTTAAGACATTTAGAATAGAATAGAATAGAATAGAATATCTTTATTTGGATTCAAACCACACATATTCCATCAAATAATAAAATTGGAAATTTAACTCAAACAGTTGCTTATATTTACCTGATTATCGGGTTGCGATCCGATTTGTTTGCATCCGCTGTCTTTCTGGTTTTTGTTCCAAAATTTTCGATATCCAGAAACGGATATCTTTTTCAATGGAAAGCTCATCACAATAAGTTGACAATCAATATGTCAAGTGGAAATATTAGTTTAAACTGCCCCATTTATACTTGTTGTTAGATCTCTTAAGCATAAAATGCTAGGAAAGTGTATGTCAAATTGGTTTGTGTATATGTCTGCAAGCGTACGCCATGTCTGTGTGTATGTATTCTCGTTTGTTTGTGATTGAGGAGTAATCAACTATTGCACGTGTACACTCATCCCAGTGAAATGACAGCGATTTAGCAACATCTGACTAATCACTAGATAAGCGTATGCCACCTCTGTGTGTTTGTGTTTGTGTGTGTGTGAGTGTTTGCTTAAGACTGAGAAATAATCTGTTACATGTAATTAACGGCACGTGTAACAGAAATTCACATAAAACTAAAATGATAACTGTCATTTCCTAAATGCACACATCAGACCTATTTTTACACGTACTATCCTAAATGAAGTAATTACGAGTGGCATCCCGGAGAGAAGGGGGCGAGATACTGTGAATAAAGTAAATAATTTAGAGTTAGCAAAACGGAAAAGTATTCTATTAAGGTGGATAGTTAAAATAAAGATTAAAAGGGGGTCGTAAAAGAAGTTGAAAATTGTTAGATAAAGAAAGATGCAAATAAATGTTTGTTAAAAGATGCTACACTAACAACAGAACGTAAGATAAAAGATGAAATAATATAACAAGTAATCAAGGATGAAATAATAAGTTAATCAAAAATTAATTGGGCGATATTGAATTACACACTCTCCACCTCTATAAGTTAATATCAGTCCAGTGTTCTTATTCTTTTACTTGAGCGAGTTTCTGATTCTGATTCTGATTCGTGCAATCTTCGTTTTCTACCATTATTTAGTGCTGTATTCCAAATAGGACCTAGTGATTTTTCTACGGCTGTTTCATTCATTATGTCATTTCTCGATTTAATTTCGATGGATTCTCTAATCAGTCTAGTCGACCTGTTACGGCTACAGATTGATATACGTCTGCACCCATCCCAATTAATGGTGTGTCCTGTCTCTACTGTATGGCGTGCAAGATCTGATCTATTAACATGGGCATACTTGCATGCGGTTTTATGTTCTCCTCGTCTAACCTTAATTGGGCGCATGGTTTCACCCACATACATCAGGTTACAGTCGTTACATGGAATTTCATATACTCCTGATGTGTCTAACGGTTCTATTTTCTCCTTTTGGTTGGGAAGTTTAATACCCAGGGTAAGGGTCTGTTTTAAAATAGTACGTATATTGTATTTTGCTGCTATCATTTTGATTTTCCTACTTAGTTTAGAGTCAGGTATAATCATTACCCTCCTGTCATCTTTTAATTTGTTTGACTTCACGTACTTCCAGTCATGATTAAATTTACTTATAACGCTCATTATAGTTGCTTCAATTAACTTTAGAGGATACCCATTAGCACTGAATATTTCTCGCAGTCTCCCTAATTCAATCTCTCTATGTTTTTTATCTGTTAATCTTAAGCTTCTTATTATCATCGATTTTAAGATACCGATTTTCATTCTATATGGATGATTTGAATCGAAATTAAGAAGGATACCTGAGTAAGTATCCTTCCTATAAACATCCCGTTCTAGTTTTGTACCATTTCTAATTAACTTGACATCCAGAAATGGTAATTCGCCACTTGATTCATTTTCAATTGTAAATTTAAGCTCGCTCACCTGATTTGCTATGTTTAAGAAATTTATCAGTTGATCCTCCCCGTGATTCCAAATAACTAATATATCATCCAAATATCGTACATACAATTTAGGATTTAAGGGCGTTATATCTAAGAGAGTCTTTTCCATGTAATGCATGAAGATATTGGCTATTGGAACCGATAGTGGTTGCCCCATTGGAACACCTCTAATCTGCTTATAAAATGCATTCCTAAATTTAAAATAAGTGGAGGACATACATACGTACATCATCTCCATGACGTGTCTTTTCGTCATTTTGCTTCCTTCCAATATTACTGGATGATCAACCAGGAAACGCTGAAAATAGTCTAGTGCTTTAGGTACTGGTATATTGGTGTACATTGACACCACATCTAAACTCGCCAATCTATCGTTTTCATTTAGCTCACATTTATCCACAATCTCAACCAAATGGTATGAATTCATCAAAGTATTGTCTAAGAAGTACGAATATTTCTTTATTCTATGACATAGAAACTTAGACATTTTATATGTTGGAGAGTGTTGGACATTAACAATAACTCTCAAAGGGTTGCCTGGTTTATGTATCTTTACTAAACCGTACACTCTAGGAGCGACTGTATCTCTTTGTATGAGAGTGTTACCATGCGCCTGATCTAATTCTCCTTCAGCAATCATGTTATTGACCAATAATTTAACTTCTCCTTGTAGCTTATCCGTAGGATCTTTATTAATTTTAGTGTATACCTCTATATTGTCTAGTTGTTCATACATTTTGTCATTATAGTCAGATTGACTCATCAGAACCGTCGCTCCTCCTTTGTCTGCTTTCAAACATATCACACTGTTTGCTATTAACTCTTTCCTGAGACTTTTTATTTCATAATTTGGTTTATATTTTTCCTCTGCGTATGTTAGCACAGCCGCAGCTACGTCTAATTCAAACCTAACTTTATCCTTCTCTGGGAGGAATTGTGCTGTTTTAACAGCCTCAGTAATTATCTCATTTTTTGGTGATTTCTCAATTTGGATAGCTGTATTCAGACCACGATTAAGCATTTCCAGCTGTTTCTCATTAAGATTTATTTTAGATAGGTTTACCACTCGATTAGTTACAGCAGGACATGTCCTAACTGTGGTCTGTCTATAGATGCCCAAATTTCCTAACTTTCTATCATGCCTGATGTGAACCTTTTTTATCTCCCTATTACGTGCGCCATCAGTAAAAACCTCTATACATTTAAAGTCATCCGCGTGCAAAAAAGAAAGTAACATAGATCTTATTTTAGTTTTCTCTCTAATTAGTTCATATTTGCGTTTTTCTAAATCCCTAATCAATGTATTCATTATGTTCAAAGTCAGTTCATGTTTAAGAGATCTACCTTTATCATTTAAATGAAATGGCAATTTAAATTTAAAACATTTAGGAATTACACAATGTTTTAAACATATTTTAATGAAACGAATATTTTCCACTTGCCTTACTAATTGTTTTTTTATGTGATGATAGCGATTTTGCAGCTTCACTGTTGTAGCACCGTATTTAGTACCTAAATATATATATGTTTTTATACATATTTATATGTATTTTATATATTTATATAAGGTGTGAATAAATAAATATACAATTTGATTAATTGGTAAAAAAAACAGCAAGAAAAGAGAAAAATAAGAATTTATTAGAAATATTGAAACGTATATATATATATATATATATATGTAGGATTATAGATATTGGAGCCACACTGTTGCTTATATATCCATATATATGTTTTTATACATATTGACATGTATTTTATATATTGATATAAGTTGTGACTAACTTAATAAATATATAGTAAGAATAGAAAATATTCATGTTTAACAATTAACAATGGTCCTTCCTCTAAATATATATATATATATATATATAAAGGTGTTACGATATTATATTTAGATATATATGTATATAGATATAATGAATTATTTTAGTCATATGAGCAAATAATCTTATGCAATTATTTCTAATAGTTGATTAACTTCGCATTGTGCTTACGATTAGTTTTTTGAAAAATGTTAGTTGTCCATACTATCTCTATCTTTCTCTCTTTAATCGCTCACCTAAGCGTCGCTATGACGCTCACTCTCCATCCATCTACGTAACTTGCTGCTCCATATTTGAACTAATATGTTGCTATGTGCGCAGTACCTCATACACCATTGTATACATTAGAGTTCCCGACTTTAAATAAAATACAGTATATGATAGTCAAGGTTTTAGTTTTATCATTTTTAAATTTTGATTACCGTGACATAGTAGCAATACAGTTATAACAAATAACAAAAGGTTCGATACTGTCTCTCTCCCCTACAATATTCTGCATACGAGATGAGATGATGTATAGGTGAGGTAATGATTGGTCTGCTAATTATAAATAGTTATATATTGAGTTTTATTACTGAGACAAATTCTATGATTAAAATAGTGTTGAGTCAAATATATATAAATAGAATGGTTTTGGAACGAGGTTACCACATTTTCTTAAATCTGCTATTGTGATCATTGTGTTGTGTTGCCTGAGGATGGTGCTGGAAAGTAGGCACCGAAACGTCGCCAGTAAACATAGATGTGATAGGACCGCATTTCCATTGGGACCAACCAAATCTCAACCCGATCAACGACAAAACAAAATTGGAAATTGCGATCAATCGGATCTTTGTGTAACTGCCCGTGTACAGCTATTACCCGCGTACGCAAAACGCGGCATTGGAATAAATGAAGCTTACACTCCGCAAAACCATTTCAAAAAATATTTAATTATGTTTATTTTCATGATGCAGTGTGTTTGAAATTAAACTTATGCAAGAAATTAAGGATTTAGGTATAACTTGTAACACGCGGCTCCGTGTTACAACCCAACGAAGGTCAATTTTTACAAACGCTGTGCTCTTTAAGGTCAAATATTCTAACTCTGTCCTTAAACAATATTTCTCTTAGCTGTGATTTTAGGAACAATCTCTTTTAGTCTCAAGCAGTTTCAATTGATATTTAATGAACTGCAATTTTATTTGTTATTAATAGTGTTTTTATAAATAGACAGAACCGCGCGCGATCCGCGAGGATCACGCGGTGGCCTGTTGTGTCATTGCGGATTTCACTTAATTTAGTGTCCACATAGAAGAATGGATTAATAGTTTGACATGAACTGAAAATATTGCAAGTAGTAAGCTAAAGCTTTGTTAGTTTTTTATCATTGAAGTCTTTAAACAATTTACATCTTCATTTTTAATGATAACTTTTAACGGTGATTTTTACATGTCATCATGTGTTTTAGTCGATGGTATAAATACAATTCTGTTCAGACATTTGTGTAACAATAACCACTTGTGTATAAAACATTTTACCTTATAAACTTAAATCACTTTTATTTTTGCCGTCTAGAAGACGGACAATTTAGCTTAAGTGTGAATGGCATTTAAATCATATTTTTGCATAAAACCATTTTTACAGCTGACAAACATATATTCAATTTTGACTAACTGAGAATAGTGTTTAAGATATAATTATACATTAAAAAATCTGTCTTATTACCATCCAACTCCTTTAATTCAGATTAACAGTGAATTATATTTATGTGCTACATTGTGTGTAATATATACATGAAACCTATCTTCGGCCTTCTAATATTAACCATCTGAAAAGGAACAGACTGATTGGATGCTCGGGTAGTAATAATAGCAACCATTGATAAGTAGTAGGGGTACAAAATCAGGAACGAGATAGCAACAGCGAAAAGTACCCCTACAATTCAATGTACAGCTTCTGCTGAGAGACATATTGAAAGTAGAGTAGGCAGTGCGAAGAAAAGATGGGCACTAATAAATCGAAACATCTTATCAAATGATATGAAACTTCAAATGTATATAATATGGATTAGACCGGTACTAGAATATGCTGTCGCTACTTGGAATTCATTAAAAATGGGTTTGTCCAATAAGATAGAAGCTGTACAGATAAAAGTTGTGAAACAAATTAGTCCTATCTCCTGCACTATATACGCCTCTAGATTACAGTTTGTGTCATTACAATCTTTGTGGTTTCGGATGATGTGCTATTGCATAAAAGTTTTCCATCTGAACCAGGGGACTGGTGCCTATATGACTCCGATAAGAAAGAGTCATGAAGGTGGAACTAGATCTGGGCATTTGGCAATATCCCCTCCTTTGGTGGGGAATGTTGCGAGCAAGTTATACTCTTTCTCGAAAATCTACAAAATTTATAACCAATTGCCAAAGGAGCTTAGAAAAATGCCTCCGTCTAAGATGTCTTTTAAATTTTTATCTACTGAACTTGAAAGAGTCTACAGTACTGCTGATAATTTTTATATTGATTATGATAATACTTTCTCATGGTTGAATAAAAAAATAGCATAATTGTTATCGGAAACAGATTTTCTTGAGATTTTCATTTCCAAGTTTTGTTTTATCATATTTGAAAAGCTGTGCATTTTATCATCATGTTAGTCAACAATACATACACCAATTACTAGTCATGGTTCTCAAATTTTTGGATAATGTTTCACTCGAATTATACCTTAATTGTTCCTATTTTGATGATGTATCTATAATTCTCTACAGCCGAACTTTCTGATATTGATTTATTTTATAGTACAACTAGTGAGATATACTTATCTATATATGACTAATTGCACAATTTTATGTGATGTGATAATTTTTTTATATATATTGTACATTTTCCAATTTTATTATTTGATGGAATATGTGTGGTTTGAATCCAAATAAAGATATTCTATTTCAATTTCTATTTCTAACCTTCTTTGTTTTCTGGAGGATGTTAAATCCTCCGGCTTATGTAAAATAACATTGACTGATAAATTTAAACCATCATAGCTGATTGTAACGAATTTTATTTGAATAGAATTTTTCTTTTTATTTTCCAGAACATTCTTTGTTTAAATACTTGATTTTAAATGGTGCGCTATTGTCAGTTTTCGAGTATCTCCTTCCGTGTCTGGCATTGTAAATTTTGGTCTGCCGCATTTTAACGATTTCTTTAGTAAACGAATATTTCATCATCAAATATTTTACTCCATCAATTGTCTTTTGTTCTAATATAAAACAAAAGGGAAGAGGAGCCTTGGAACAGGTATATTTGATTTCATCGGTGGTTCACGTATATTTCATTCTAGATTATTTGCTGGGTGGAACAGCTTTCTAACTTTCGCATTCCGATTGCCTAACAGTAAGTATCGATTTAATTGTTATCCCATATATTCATGGATACCGATATTAAATTTGAGGACACAAGTAGGTTAGTGCAGGACATAGCGGACTTGAACTTAAGTGACGCAAATAATAATATAAGCCTATCTGACTCTACTGTGAATTTTAGGACTTCCAGCGATCTGGCATCTATGGGGCTTACAGACTCGAATAAGTTAGGGGCCTCAACACAATTTGGCGACCCCGCCAGGATCCAAGAATTTTAAGTCTACCACAGTATAAATCAGAAAAACATTCAAGTTGTGTAGGAGATGCCCAAATGATATTCAGTGCTTATAATATCGTAAACCCTATGGAGAAATTTGTTCCAGCATGGATGATATTGGCTGAAAATTTCCAAAATGCTTTGGAAAATTTCAGAGACAGAACTGTGGAAGAAAAGCCGTACAATGCATTTGAGTTATTAATGGCTGAAATTCAACAGAGATATCAGCCTGAAAGATCAGCGCAAATGTGCGAAAAAATGGAGCGTCAACTACCATCCGAATTTTCTTGAACGCCTTTGCACAAAAGCTTCCAGGTTGAATATATCTAGAGATGTAGTCAACTCCATTTTTACAGCTGAGCTACCAATTAGGCTTAGAACAACATTGGAAGTATTTGACACAATGAGCATAGATTGGCCAACAAAACTCAGAGGGTTAGACGGCGTTTATAAACAGCAAGAACCACAAGTACATGCTGTAATAGCAGATTCTGTAACGATGCAGCCAGTCAGGGCAGGTACCGAAAAAAACCTGACTATACAAGAAACCTTGCGTTTCTTATGTAAAGAAGTTGCTAGCTTACGTAGTGATATTGCACAACTTCAGAGTCAGGATAGATACACTAGACGCCGAGGGAGTCACTCACGTCAACGCTTTGAAGGGCCACGCGGATGATGTAAGGCACATTGCGAATACGGACGCAGTGCGAAGTGCCAAGGTGAGAATTGTATTTACCCGCGATTAGGTGGACCAAATGGAAAGGAAGCACAAAACCGGTAGAAAGAAATCCATCACCGGGAAAAGGACAAAACCCACGCTAGTAGGAGCCGTAGAGGGGGGTTCCATTGCAAAGGCTCCCAGATATGCCTTTAAAAGGCATACTCAAAGCTAAAGATGCGACTAGAGCAAAAAGCACCGAGATAGAAGGCAAGACAGTCCGATTTTCATTAAGCGGAGATCTGGAGTAACAGGTGTTCAGAAATTGTTGTAATTCTCATTTTCGGTGAACTATAGCATAAATTGATATCAATCATATTGGTACCATGTTCTGCGTCGGAAACCATAGTGTTAGTACAATGTACCTTTTTCAGTAAAATAACGTTGGTATCGGTTACTAACACAACAGCCATAGTGTTAGTATCCTTTACAGACTCGGTATATATATTTAGTGTGAGTTAGCGTTGAAGTCGCATTGTCATAGACTATACGATGTTAGCTTCACTATTGCAGGTTTTCACATTATTCGTCTAGGAGATTGTACCGTCCTATTATCCTACATTCTTGACCAAAATATATAGTGGGTGAAGGGCGTAATACCGGCTCCTACTGATGAGTCGCCAGTAAGCACGAAACGAATGTGCATGAGATTATACCTTCCGTTCATTCTGCCTTTGGTTTATCCTTCTGGTCGCAACTGAAATAATTTGTTACTAGGTTCGCAATACCCAATACAAACATGCATATATCTTAGATATTCGCAACAAACAGGATTTAGCTGTAATATATTGAATTGAATGATGTCATGCTTACCGCGAAATGTGATAACTGATATCGATCAAGACCAGAGTGTGTGGATTTACTGGAGTAACAGGTGTTCAGAAATTTTTGTAATTCTCAATTTCGGTGAACTTTAGCATAAATTGATATCCATCAGGTTGGTATCATGTACCGGCTCTGAAACCATAGTGTTAGTACCATGTACCTTTTCGGTACAATAATGTTGGTATCGGTTACTAACACAATGGCCATAGTGTTAGTACCATTTACAGACTCGGTATATATATTATATAGTGTGAGTTAGCGTTGAAGTCGCATTGTCGTAGACTATACTATGTTAGCTTCACTATTGCAGGTTTACACATTCGTCTAGGAGATTGTACCGTCCTATTATCCCACATTTTGACCAAAATATATAGTGGGTGAAGGGCGTAATAGCGGCTACTACTGATGAGTCGCCAGTAAGCACGAAACGAATGTGCATGAGATTATACTTACCGTGCATGCTGTCTTTGGTTTATCCTTCTGGTCATAACTGAACTAATTTGTTACTAGGTTCGCAACACCTAATACATACATACTAAACAGTTGCTTTGTCCGAATTTCAAAGGTCAAATTCCAATTTTGCTTCCTCAATAGTGGTAGTTCCCAAACCTGAACCGGGTCAATGGAGGAGTTGTGGGAATTATCGTCTATTAAACTCAGTGACGAAGGGTGATTCTTATCCTCTCCCTAACCAGAGTACTTTAATGCGAGATATAATGGGATATGAGGTTTATTCAACTTTAGATCTCCAGAAAGTGTACTATCAGATACCAATGGAGGAAAGTTCGATACCACTCACCGCAGTCAGATTTCCAGGAGGGGGATCGCATGAATTTCTTCGAATGCCTTTTGGTTTGAAAAATGCCAGTCAGACATTCCAGCGTTTGGCTGAAGAAATCCTACAGAATTGCCCATTTGCGAGAGTATATATAGACGACATTATAATTTTTAGTCACTCACGAGACGAACATCGTACGCATTTGGAAACGGTTTTGACCAGGCTGGAACAATATGGATTAGTGGTCAAACCTAATAAGAGTAATATAGGTTGCTCTTAAATACCTTGGTCATATACTTTCCAAAGACGGAATTAAACCTTTGGAAGATAAGGTCCAAGCCATTAAGGACGTAACTGAACCCAGAACCGTACGCCAGTTGCGAAGGTTCTTGGGCATGATCAGCTATTATCGTCGATTCATTCCAGGTCTAGCCGGAACTCTTGGATCGTTAACAAGCCATCTCACTCGTGAAAAGAGCACGATCAAGAAGTCTTGGCCTATAAACTTGAGTCAAGAAGACAGAGAAAATTTCTAAAAGGCCAAGGAAATGTTAAGTGACGTAACCACATTAGCACCTGTAGTTTGGGAAAAACCTTTCGAGCTAATTACAGATGCCTCAGATGTTGCATTAGGGGCAGTGCTACAGCAAAGAGATCAGGACGTAGTAAGACCGATTGGGTTTTATAGCCGTAAGCTTAATGATCGAGAAAAAACGTTATGATACGTTTGGCAAAGAGCTTTTAGCAGTGTATGCCGCAACGCTACACTTCGAGCATTACTTAGATGGTCATAAGTTTAAGTTATTGACCGATCATAAGCCATTGATTAGCATACTTGGTAAGACAGCTAGGCTTAATTACTCTCGTAGAGTAAATTCCCAAATAACACGGTTAGCCGAGTTCGATTTCACTGTGTCTCATATTGCTGGTAAGGAGAATGTGGTGGCCGATGCACTTAGCCGACCGAATGAAGCTGATGTCGAGATGATGTTTCAAGGTCCTTTGAAACATTTAGATCAATCACTGCACGATTTCGTTAGTCAAATCGAGGAAGGCCAAGGATCGGATCCCTTTACATTAGTATTGTCTAAAAGACCAGGATATGTTCGTAAGCCCATAAGTGGCAAGTGGTTGTTATGCGAAACATATAGAAGCCAACCACGACCATATGTGCCATTGGGGTTACGGGCCAAGATTATCCAAGTGTTACAAGACATGTGTCATCCATCCATTAAAGCCACCATTCGATTAATCAACGACAGATACGTATGGCCGCACATGTCTAAAAACATACGGGTATGAGTAAGAGCCTTTGCCAAGTGTCAAACTTGTAATGTGTGGAGACATACCAGAACCGGAATACCAATTGGACGGTTCAGAAACGTACACATAGACATTGTCGTGATGCCTGAAGTAAATGGAAATAAATACTTGCTGACTGTGGTAGATAGATTTAGTCGTCAATTTGAAGTGGCGATTTTAAAAGACATGACAGCGCAAAAAGTCTTGCTCGCGTTTCTACATAATTGGATATCGCGTTATGGTATTCCGGAAAAGGTCACTAGTGATCGTGGTAGTCAATTTATGTCAGAGCTTTTCGTAAGATCCCTCAACATCATAGGAACCACTATAATACATACTAGCGCGTATAACCCACGAGCAAATGGGATGGTAGAAAGGCTAAATCGTGAACTGAAAGCTGAATTAAGGTCTACTAGTGGAACAAGTTGGATACACGATCTTCCTATAGTACTACTCGCCATGCGCAAAAAGATATAGGGTACAATTAGGAACTTCCATAGCAGAATTGGTTTTTGGAGAACCATTAAGGTTGCCTGGAGATCTTCTAATAGAAACTCCAAGTAGTCTTGATTGGGCTTCTAATTATGTAGATTGGTTTGTAGGAGCACTTAGAGACAAGATGTGTCGTTTGGCCCCAACCAAAACTAGAAAACCTAAAACTAAATGCTATGTGTCCTCTGATTTAAAATCGGCATCGCATGTTTATATTACTAATGAGAATAGGAAGAACTGCCTAACACCATTTTACAAAGGACCATACAAGGTCAAGAGGATGACTGATAAGAATGTCATCATAGAAATAAATGGCATTGAGGATTGTGTTACGTTGGATCGTTGTATTCCCCAGTTTATCTGGATTGACGGTGTGACCGAATTAAAAGATGCGTTGAATGACCGTTCTATGGGCGAATCTGATGTGTGCAATCCCACCATGCAGGCACATAATGAAATGCAGAACTCAGAAGACGCGTTGTCTAATATAGCAAAATCTTATTCTACTAATTCACGGCATGAAAACTATTTGTCTATACCAGATGATTTGGAAGAACCAATGAATACTGTACCGGTCGAGATGACGACGTCAGGGGCGCCAGTATGCACAACTCGTTCTGGAAGAATACATCGTCAGCCGAAGAATTATGATTACGTCTATTATTAGCCGTTTTTTTGAGAAGGTGGTGTATGTGGAGGATGTTAAATCCTCCGCCTTATGTAAAATAACATTGACTGATAAATTTAAACCACTATAGCTGATTGTAACGAATTATATCAAAAACATTTTTTTTATTTTTATTTTCCAGAACATTCTTTGTTTAAATACTTGATTTCAAATTGTGCGCTATTTTCAGTTTTTGAGTATCTCGCACCATGACTGGTATTGTAATTTTATTCTGCTGCATTTTAACATTTTTCTCCATTAAACGATTACATCATCATCAAATATATTTCTCCATCAATTGCCTTTGTTCTGATATAAAATAATATTGAAGGTGACGCCTTGGAACAGGTATATTTGATTCATCAGTGGTTCAAGTTTATCTCATTCTAGATTATTGCTGAGTGGAACAGCTTTCCAACTTTCGCATTCCGATTGCCTAACAGTAAGTATCGATTTCATTGTTATCCCTGATATTCATGGATACCGATATTAAATTTGAGGACACAAGTAGGTTAGTGCAGGAAATAGCGGACTTGAACTAAAGTGATGCAAATAATAATATAAGCCTATCTGACTCTACTGTGAATTTTAGGACTTCCAGCGATCTGGCATCTATGGGTCATACAGACTCGAATAGGTTAGGGGCCTCAACGGTTTCAATAGAATGGAATACAATATCTTTATTTAGATTCAAACCACACATGTTCCATCAAATAATAAAATTGGAAACTGAACAATATAAAAAGATATCACATCACTTAAATATGTGCAATTAGTCTCATGCAGATAAGTAAATCTCACTAGTTTTACTGTACAATTTATAAACATCACAAAGTTCGGCTGTAAAAAGTGAGAGTTTCTTCATCAAAAATAGAAAAATTTAAGGTATAATTCGAGTGTAATACTTGACAGTATTGTAGCGACACAAAGCAATTGCCGACATATTGCGTAAATTAAATTCAATTCGATTCACGCTGCATCAATGAAAAAAAGCAAAACTTGCCGTTAACCAATAATGTGCAAGTAGCCATATATGACTTTTACATGGTCATTTAAGCAGGGTGAATTTACCATTCAGTTCAGTTGTCGCTTTTGCCTTCTGCTGTGCGTGTCTCGGAAGTGCTGTTTCTCACCTTTCACATACGCTGAATTCTGGAATTGTTTTTACCAACATTGGAAACATCGGTATTGCCAATCTTTTTGATGTTCCACTAGAGAGACGACTCAATTACTGCAGAACTTTAACGAAGTTGCTCAGCGAGATTCCAACGCCACAACAGAAGGAGCTACAACCAAAGTCAACTGGAAATGGTTACAAGAATCTAGGAGTACTTCTAGATGACATCACACTTACGGACCTTCTCGGAATTTGCCAGAGAACGCAAGACCGGCCCTGTTAAGTGCCCCCTAACAGTACAAACTCTTTATTTTATGGCACTCTAACCGAGTTTGTATCGTCGTACGACAATTACTTGAAGCTGGGGTGTTTACAAAATTGGGACCACGCCAGGATACTGAGTCCTGTACCCTTTTTTGGGTATAAATAAAATTGACTTTCTTTTGCATTTATTTGGGATAAAAATAGATTAACATTTGCGTATACGTTTTTATATACTCTGGTCGTGGTCTTTTGGGAATTTTGTTGGGTATATATGTTGTCTCTGAAATCGTTGTCTTCTGGGGTATGTTTTTGAGTATATGTACTATTCAATTTTCCTACGTACAAAACTGTACCGTACGTGTTCAACAGATTCAACTTCTGGAAGATTTCAATTTTGGAAGCTGTTAGCATCTACGTAAAAAACTGTGAACAAACATTGATGTGTTTTGTGAAGGAACTAATTTCATCTGTGTTCTACGGTCATCTCTCGGCAGGTTCTACTGCGGAAGATTCTCTTTCCACTGTGGAAGCTGTTGGTGAGTAAGCGTTTCGTTTAAAGTATATTTATACATTTTCCTCTTGCTTATAAATTTATGCTTTTAAGATCCCATAAAATGTCAGGTCCAATTTAGATATTGATGCTTCTGTTTGGGATGGAGATAATGAACTATTATTTATGCGCGTAGACTCCACTTTCTCTCCGTTTTCAGTTTATGACATTCGTCAAAAACTGTCAAAGGTTTTTGCTAAACTACCTTCTGAATTGCAGCGACGGCTTTCTCCTAAGCTTGAGACCATTAGGAAGCTACTTAATCCCATTTTGTGCCTACAAAATGATGTTGAATAATAAATAAATACGCACAGTTAGACATGCCAAACCTTGGTCTCATCGAGATTTTAAGGGAATTACGGAAACTTTGGTATAAAACCAATATTTTTGACCATAAGACATAGGTTGTTTTTTATTAACAATCTTCCACAATCATTAAAATTATTCGCCACACAGCTTCCCAACACTCTCTCTATGGATGACTTATCTCGGAGATGTTAGTTAGAATAGAGGATTCTGGAACCTAAGGTGAATTCATTATCCGTTTTTCCGCCCCCGCAGGATGATAGGCTTTCCTATTTAGAGAGAACAGTAGCGAAGATGGCCAAAGTTCTAGAAGGATTGGCCAAAACGGAATCCGAGCTAAATCAGGTGAATGCTCGACCACATTTCATGCCCAAAACGGTAGGCGGCGATCGAGATCCCCGCAATCCTTTCACATATATGTCACAAAGAACTGGTGTTACAATCACCAGAAGTTTTTTATTCATGTCAAGTCTGTCTCAGTCGTTCTGAAGAATTTCCGAATGAATGTTAATTTCCACAGTAGACGGGTAAGACAACAGAAAACAGGCGCAGTGTTGCATCAGTATCGGAAAACATATGGCACAGAAAGTAGAAGGCCATTCTCTCTGTGCATCAACGGAATCAACGGAGCCACAAAGAAGAAATCACTCACAATACGAAATTCATATCGACTCTTTTCGTCGACGACGAATTTGCCACACAGATAGTCAAACGGACAATGCCAGTCGCAATCACCAGCCTACTTGTTTGCTTGACCCGGCCAAACAGCCCACGAACTTCTGAACCTTCTTTATTTCAGGACTGGCGAAGAATTCATCGTAGACTCAGGTGCAGCAGTCTCAGTTCTCAAGGGTGGTTCAAAGTCTGAGATGTCGCTAGGCGTTCAACTCGCAACAGCTACAGGCGAGTCCATACCTACTTATGACGGTCTGTATCGCACACTCAATATAGGTTTACGGCATGAATTTACTCCCAACTTCATTATTGCCAAGGTCTCACATAATATAATAGGCCTTGATTTCCTTTTGAAATTTTGGCTCATTGTTGATCTTGCCAATCAAAAAATCATTGATCCCTCCACCGGACTTGAGCAAATTTTTGGACACATGCCTCCAAACGTTTGGAGTTACAGGTCATTCAGACAATCCCAGTGCATCATTCAGCAGAGATATCAGTATCTCTTCGAGAACACAAGTCGCTTTTCGATCTTAGCAAGTCAGAGCTACGAGTCTTCAACACGATGCACCATATCACCACAGAAGGACAACCTATTGCATTCAAGAAGCGACAACTTGCCCCTGCTAAACTGAAAGCTGCCCAAGAGGAATTTTCAAGTCTTCTGGAAAAGGGAATCATCCTACCATCGAAAGGTTCATGGGCGTCACCACTGCACTTATTCTCTAAATCAAACAGATCGTACAGAGCCTGTTGAGATTTCCGCAAGCTAAGCATGTTGAATCGCTTAGGGTTATCGTACGAGTCCTGTACTAGCCAACTGGAGTATAACAGTTATGGATCATTTAGGCCACATCATAAATTGTCTACCAAACGTCTTACACCAATCTGACGCTGGGCGAAAAACACGCAACCCACTGAGCAATAGTATAGTTAGCATAAATAAAATTTGACCAAACTACCGTAATTGAGAGAGATTTATTTTATTGCTCAACAAGAATCACTTCATTATGGGACAAAGAATATATGCCAAAACACGTATTCAATAAACAACGTATATCATTCTATAATTAATCTAATTTACTAATAAAAGCTTAATGCTAGTAAAGTTTTTTTGTTATTATACATTAAATGTGCCAGCGTAGATCCAAAAATTAGGTTAAATGAAGAGCTATTTATAACAATTCAGCCATGTTATCAACGATAAGTAAAATGACAAAATTTGGCATTTGTCTTCATTTCGTTATTTTTCCTTAAAAACATTAAAGGACCGGTAGATACGGCGACATGATTTATTTTTTTGTACAGCTGTTGTGATATGAATTCATTATTTTGTAAATTATTCAATGTCGTTTGTGGCTTGTTCATATAAAATGTTCATACAATTCTATTGGAGATAGATGGATTTTATTTATATTTATTACATTGTTAGGCTGTCTGCCAATAGGGGCTTAATGGTACAATTTTCCCTGGCATTGGATTTTGAGGTTTCACAGTTCATATTGATTTTAACAGCAACAACGTGCATTTGGCATTTAGCACGCCTGCCATCAATCTATCACTGCCCAATTAGCACTAAACATTGACTGCGGAGAAAAACCAGAATCATGGTTACACTACATATGCAAAAGCTGTATATCAGCATTACCGGTTATGTTCATGTTAGTACGACTATCAAGGACTCAACAGTCGACAGACCAGAAATTTTAAAGTTAACTAGTAAATGAAAATTTGTTCCTGTGTATAAACTTATGCAAGTTATTATATATATTTTTCACATATATTTCTGTTTTATATATGTCTATATATGTTTACTTGCACATATGTATATGCACAAATATATTTATGTAAGGGTGTATATATATACACATTGTACGTATGATTATGAGCATTTATATCCAATTGCGTACAGATTAGGGAATTAAAGCATGTGTGCTTTGTAGTTCGCATCTATGTATTCATGCGTGTAAAAGTTAGTAAAAGTGCATGGGTGCGAATGTATATATTTATGCGACTATATAGTTAAATTTATTTGTCTTGGAGTGTAGGTATGCTTATTTTTTTTAAATTATGCGTGTATCAAACTTGTATTATATTATTTCGTATACATTTGAGCTTAATTTTATTTCGAAAATATGATTTTCTGAGATTACCATGGTATTCGTATTTGTTTATTTGTGTGTGCAAATATTTTTCCAAAAACTATTTCGGATGAAATGGATGCTTAGGGAGATTTTTTCCTAACCAATTTTAACTTCGTGTGTTATACTCCTCTTCACTCGCTAAAAATATAGTTTAGTAATTCTCATGTCTATATGTATATGTTCAAATTTTTATAACTGAATATTCATTATTTATCTTTTATACTTAATTGAATACTATTACAAAACATTATGAAATTTTTATAGCTGTTAAAATATATACATTTCCGCTTTATTTGATTTTTCTGTTTGCTGAGCTCTGACTTCAGCTTATTAATTGTAGTTAGCATTATCATGAGAAAAGGAAAAACGAAATCTGTTTAATTACATACTGTTGAAGAAATCTATTTCGCGTTTATTGTTGTATTTTATCAAATCGTAAGTGTGAAATAGTAACAAAATTTTTGTAAACGAAATAAATGTATGATGCACAAAACGAACTGAAAAATATATTTTCTCGATTTATTAATGTTTAAGTCATAATAATTATTCTTTTTGAATGCGAGCCTTTGTATTTGATAATAATTTTGATTTTTCTTTCGAAAAACTGCTTAGTATGAAATAAATTGTTCTGTTGATGAGACACCAATAAGCACGAAATGAATAAGAACATGAGATTTTGTGTTCCGTTCAAAATAACTTTAGTTTATCATTCTGGTGAAAATTGAACTGATTTGTTATAAGTTGCCCAACACCTAATATACAATTAAATACAGTTCTTTCGGTCGAGAAATTCTTGCTGTCTATTACATGTTGAGCCACCTCATTAACATCAGAATTAGCAGCAGATATTTTGATTATAAGCGTTTTTCGAAATGAGACATCAACATTTTCAAAATACACAGCCAGAATATACAGACATTGTTCCCGTCTTAATGCATGGAACTTCGATATTGTCCAGGTGAATATAGAACAAAACATTATTACAAACGTACTTCCAAGGCCAGAGGTCTCACTAAGACCGTATTTTCCATTCTCGGTCAACTCTATGTCTTCCAGCATGTCCATCTTCAAGGAAACTTTTCCATGAAGAGAAAAACTCTACGAAGCTCATGTTCAGTAACTCGCTATTCAACATAGTTTGTAGGCAGACTTTTCGAGATTATTCTCATTGTTTTCCATGAGATTACGCATCTGTATTAGCCAGTGTTGCTCACTAGCCTCCAGAGAATATTATTTGATTCCATGCGCACCATTTATCACCAATATAGTAACACAACTGGAAAACTTATAACAGAACGTTTCTGGGATCATAAAAGTAGGCGGAACGCGAAGTGATGGATCTCTGTGTGTGTCAAAATATTAAATTACCCGGAACAAAAATTCTAAGGCGGATCCTCTTTCAACGACAGAGACAAGCCTAAACATTGCCTAGAACAAAATAGGTAATTTTACTCAGATCCAACGTTTTAACTTATTTCAAAACATGATTGGTAGACCTTTTTGATAGCCCAAAGCATTACACCCAAATCAACATATCTGCATATGAATTCCCTTATGGCGTTGCCTCTACATGGAATGTACTTTAGTGTTCCTAACATGATCATTATTGATAGAGATATATGTTTCTTTTCCAATCAATTAAAAACTAATTTGCGTTTCATAGGATGCAATTACACCAGTTCACTGCCTATTACCCAAAATCCAACGGTATGGAAAAGAGAATACATAGGAAAATCAAATCCGCTTTTACATCTCATTCCATTAGTGAAAACTAGGTCGATGAATTGCCTTTATAACTCTTAAAAATGCTCTCTCAAATAAGCGAATCTATTCGCACGTCTGCTCTACAGTTATGGTATGGTATAGGAATAAACCTGTCAAGTCAGCTTTCACGTTTCGTATCTGCATAAGGTGACCACGTAGTTGAGGTTTCACACCTTCGTCTTCATTTCAGTAATATATTAACCCAGCACCTGAAACAATGACCTTAACTTATCTTCTTTCATTCATAACACCGGAGCTGCAGGGAAGTACATGATTGCAACGAAGCTGATGTAACGCCACTTCTACCTAAATATCGCGGTTCCTATCATATTTACTTGGAAAACCAAAATTTGGTATTACCATGCGAGGTATGGCATATAGATTTATAAACGAAGATGGATTAAACATTTTCATAAACCGTATGATATTGGCAATGTTCAACCTCCTGCATGCGTTTCAACGTTCTTATGCCGAAAGTCTAAACAAAATCAGAACTTCATTACATAATGTTAAAATGATACGTTTTTTCTGCTAGATATTTTTTGTTCTCCTGATTGACTGTGAAAGTTTTTATATCATGAACTCTGATTGATTTGTTTCTTCTGTTTCAACGTTTTTATCAAATATATTTCAGGCATCAACGATTACGGATATTATACTGAAGCAAATCAATAGGAAATTATGTAAACTAAGAATTAAACGAGATAATATAATGAAATGTAGTCTTATCAATAGCATTAATAAATGAGGTAAGATCTGATTGATAAAGAAATTAATTCATCATTGTTCATAATCCGTCAAAGATCAGAAAGAATTATTTTGGCCAAACTGAAGAGTAATCCTAGACTAGGATACAAACTCCTCAGAAATTACAATAAATATAAGGATCAATTAAAGCTTATATTACCTGTGGGTAAAACTGAGTTTTAAATTCTCTGTGAATTGGATGAAGTATTTGGCAATTTGATACGTGATCCACAGAACGAAAGCAATTTCATTGGTCTCCCTGATCCTTCGGGAGACCAGGAACCAAGACTTGTTATTAACAGTGATGCATTGATAGAATTAATGTTAAAAATAAAATCAATAATAACAAAATGGTCACCTTGGTATATCGATTGATAACCTACTTCAATTACCTTTAAATTTTACGAATGCGCTCTGCAATTTTATAGATAGAATTTTGAAGAATGGGATATTACCAATCGATATACTAACAATAGTAGCTAAACCGTATGCCTAAAGTAAGTAAGCCAACGTGTGCCAGTGATTACAGATTAATCTCTATTATCCCTTCGTTTTTTAAGATAATAGAACGATTGATACTTGATCATTTAGAACGTATGCTGCCGGCTGATTTCGATATATGCCAACATGTCCTTACGAAAGACAGGTCGACAACTACTAATATGCTCTCTATGTGGAAACATGTAATTACATTAGATGAGAAAAAGTGAGATGCATTAATTGTATTCATAGATATCTCAAAAGCTTTTGACTCTATATCTTTTGATGCTATTTTGAATGCGATTAATTTATTGAATATTGATCCGAATATTTTTAGATTACTTAAATACTATTTATATAATCTAAGAATGAGTATTCAAGTAAACGATTTGATATCAAAATCGAAAAGAGTAACAAGTGGAATTCCACAGGGATCAAGTTTGGGGCCAATTTTATTTAAAATCGTATTTGTACATTTGAAAACTAAGATCCTTAACGGTCGAGTTTGCAAATTCGTTGATGATTTAAAAAATAATTCTTCCAATTGATCCAAAAAATGTCGAATTCTCCAAAAATAATGTGACACTAGATTTTTATGACTTAAATAGATATTAGATAACACTAGGGCTGAGATTAAACAGTAAAAAAGACAAGAGCTTTAAAAATAGGTAACAGAACAGAATTTAATTATGTTTATTTAAATGATACTGCGATTAATGATATTTTTGAGATCAAACTTATGCCAGAAATTTAAGATTTAGACATAGCTATTCAATGCAGATCTTCTGCTGAGAGACATATTGAAAGGATAGTATGCAGTGCCAAGAACAGATGGGCACTAATAAACAAAAATATCTTATCGAATGATATAAAATTTAAAATGTCTATAATATGGATTAGACCGACACTAGAATATGCTGCCGCTACTTGGAATCCATTAAAAAGGGTTTGTCCAATAAGATAGAACCTGTACAAAGAAAAGTTGTGAAACAAATTAGCCCTATCTCCTGCACTTTATACGCCACTAGATTAAAGTTGTATCACTGCAAACTTTATGGTTTCGAAGAATGTGCTACTGCATATATGTTTTTCATTTGAACCATTGGACTGGTGTCTATATGAATCCAATAAGAAAGAGTCATAAAAATGGAACTAGATCTGGACATTTATCAATATCTCCTCCTTTGGTGAGGAATGTTGCGAGCAAGTTATTCTCTTTTTTGAAAATTTACAAAGTTTACAATCAATTTCCAAAGGGGCCTAGAGAAGCGCCTCCATCTAATGTCTTTTAAATTTTTACGTACTGAATTAGAAAAAATCTACAATCCTGCTGATATTTTTAATTTTGATTATGATAATACTTTCTCATGGTTGAATAAAAGACAAGGATAATTCCTGTGTGCAAAAACAAAAAGAAATTTTGTCAGATATCAAAAACATTTCTTTTGCATTGTCTTCTCAAATATCTACTAATAAAAATATCTTTATATATAAATTTGAAAGCAAAACAAGATAGAAATATGTGAACATAGAGAGAGTGTGAAAAAACATAAACTAATCAAATTGCGTGAGTCACATCCAGTTCAAGCTCAATGCTTGTACGTGCTTCTGCTTACATAAATCCGGCCGAAATTTGTTTATCCATAAGGCTTCGTATGTGGCTAGCTCCCTTTTGTTTTTGCATTTAGTAATTACCTTCGAATGCTACGTCTGCGAGACACACCTACGCTGCGATGTTTGCGATGATGTGTTGCGCAATATCAGACGTGTATTGCACCATTTAATCTAAGACCAGGCGTTCAAGATTGCACGTGTTCTCGTCATTCGAGTCACAGTCTAGACGATAAATCAGATGAAATAGACAAGGTGAAGCGCAAAGTAATAAATGAAATTAAGATTTTGACAGATGCCGGTTTTATTGATAAGGCCACTGCACAGAAGCTCAAGCCAGTTGGATCATCTACACCAATAATGTACGGATTACCAAAAACACACAAAAGAGGTCCTATGAGGCCAATTTTATCAATGGTAAATTCTCCGTTTCATGCACTAGCTAAATGGCTAGTTCGTTTACTTGAACCATTACGTAAACTACTAGGTTATTATTCGGTTACCGATTCGTTTGAGTTTGTAAACAAAATTCAAGCTATACATGTTAAAATCAAGATTATCGTATCTTTTGATGTTACGTCTTTGCTTACAAATGTTCCAATTGATGAAACCACTGACATTATAGTCAAGGCGGTAGAACACGACATATTACCATCGCCGGCGCCAGGTCACACTTTACACAAGCTTATCATATTATGCACGAAAGACGTACGGTTTCGTTTTAATGGAAGCATCTACAAACAGACTGATGGTGTGGCAGTGGGAAGCCCCTTATCTTTAGTCTTGGCTGAGATTTTTCTAGGGCACCTAGAGAATACATCATTAAAGAGAGACATAAGTAAATGTGCTCAATAAATACGGTACGTGGATGATATATTTCTTGTTCTTAAGAACGGGTCGTAATCACGAACATTACTTCAAAGTTTCAACAAAGCACATAAGAATATCGGCTTCACGTCAGAGCACGAAAAAGATGACTTTCTGCCTTTCCTAGATGTACTATTAAAGAAAGAAACTAATGTTAAATTAAACAGAACAATTTACCATAAACCAACATGGTCTGCAAAGTATTTGCATTACAGCAGTTTTGTGCCATTTCAATATAAATTATCCACAGTTCGTGGTTGCTTTTCAAGAATTGACAGGTTGGTTAGTCAAGATTCCAAAGAAAATGAATATAATAAAGCAATTAACGATTTGATGTCTAATGGCTATCCCAGACAATTACTTGAATCAATTATTAAAAGATGAATTAAACAGAAACAGAATTATTATGGGCCAGAAATGAAAACAGTCTACCTAAACATCCCATTTAAATGGGATGCAGTTTCCCGAATGGCACAAAAGAAAGTTGAAGCATCATTAACACGCACATTTAATGCAGCTAAATTACGAGTGTTATTAAGGGTAACACACTTGCATTTACCATCAATCAAAGAGCAACAGCCGTTAATGTCGATATCAAATATTATTTACCAATATACATGCGCAAGTTGTCGATCAACTTACGTATGCCGATCGACCAGACGGTTAGTTACTCGAATGAGAGAACATTGCAACTTAAACGCCTGTTTTAAATCAAATGGTGAATACACCTCTGCTATTGCGTAACACATCATCGAAACATTGCACGCATGTTCTCCAGACGTAGCATCAAAAGTAATTACTAAATGCAAAAACAAAAGAGAGCTAGCCACATACGAAGCCTTATGGATGAACAATTTGCAGCCGGATTTATGTAAGCAGAAGAAGCACGTACAAGCATTGAGCTTGAACTGGATGTGACGTACGCAATTTGATTGGTTTCCGTTTTTCACACTCTCTCTATATTCACATATTTCTATCCTGTTTTGCTTTCCAATTTATATATAAAGATATGTTCATTAGTAGATATTTGAGAAGACAATGCGAAAGAAATGTTTCTTATATCTGATAAAATTTCTTTTTAACAATAATTGTTTGCGCGGGTGGTGGTAACAATTATTTAAATCATGTTTGCGAGCTTGAAGTAATCACCAATCCCATTGTATTTGACCAGTCTTCGAACAACATAACAAAACTACCGCCAGCCGCAACGCACTGACGCGTGTCGACCTTCCATGATCATCTTCAGAATACGACGGACAACTGATTATCGAAGATCAAACCACATTGAATATATGTGGAATCAAAGTTAGATATGCGGCTCACTTCTGCAGCTTGCATACATTGAACTTGACTGGAATTGGCGCACATTCTATGCAGTCACGAACATTAACTGTTTGCAGATTTTGCCACATATACATATATAGGCAATAAAATTTAACAATAATTGATTGCGCGGGTGGTGGAAACAATCTTTTAAACCAAGTTTGCGAGCTTGAAGTAAACACCAATACCATTGTATTTAACCAGTCATCGAACAATATAACAGAACTACCGCCAGCCGCAACACACTGACGCGTTTCAACCTTCCTTGATCATCATCAGAGTACGACGGCAAACTGACTATCAAGGATCAAATCGCATTGAATATATATGGAAATCAAATTTAGATATACGGCTCTCACGTCAAGCATTCTCGCATAAATTAAACGTGACTGGAAATGTCGGCTGCAAATTTCTATGCAGTCACGAACACTGTTTGCTTTTGCCCCATACACTATAAGGCAATAAATTTAACAATAATTGTTTGCGCGGTGGTGGCAACAATTCTTTTAACACGTTTGCGTGCTTGAAGTAACATCAATCCCATTGGCGAACCAGTCGTCGAACAACATAACAAAACTACCATCAGCCGCAACGCACTGACGCGTTTCTGATGATGATCATGGAAGGTCGAAACGCGTCAGTCCGTTGCGGCTAGCGGTAGTTTTGTTATGTTGTTCGACGACTGGTTAAATACAATGGGATTGATGTGTACTTCAAGCTCGCAAACTTGATTTAACACATTGTTACCACCACTCGCGTAAACAATTATTGTTATATTGTATTGCCTATATATGTATATGGGGCAAAAGCTACAATCAATTTATGTTCGTGACTGCATAGAAATTGTGCAGCCGACATTTCCAGTCACGTTTAATGTATGCGAGAATGCTAGACGTGAGAGCCGCATATCTAAATTTGATTTCCATATATATTCAATGCGATTTGATCCTCGATAGTCAGTTTGCCGTCGTACTCTGATGATGATCAAGGAAGGTCGAAACGCGTCAGTGCGTTGCGGCTGGCGGTAGTTTTGTTATGTTGTTCGACGACTGGTTAAATACAATGGGATTGGTGTTTACTTCAAGCTCGCAAACTTGATTTAATGAATTGTTACCACCACCCGCGCAAACAAATATTGTTAAATTGTATTGCCTATATATGTATATTTGGCGAAAGCTACAAACAGTTTATGTTCATAACTGCATAGAAATTGTGCAGCCGACATTTCCAGTCAATTTCAATGTATGCGAGACTGCTAGATGTGAGTGCCGCATATCTAAATTTGATTTTCATATATATTCAATGCGGTTTGATCCTCGATAGTCAGTTTTCCTCTGACGATGATCAAGGATGGTCGAAACGCGTCAGTGTGTTGCGGATAGCGGTAGTTTTGTTATGTTTTTCGACGACTGGTTAAATACAATGGGATTGGTGTTTACTTCAAGCTCGCAAACATGATTTAAAGAAAAATTTCTTTTTGTTTTTGCACACAGGAAGGATACAATGAATTTTAATAAAGCTCGCATTTCAAAACAAGGATAATTGTAATCAGCAACATAACTTCCTCTTATTTTTATTTCTAAGTTTTGTATTATTAAAATTGAAATGTTGTGCATAATATCATCATATTAGTCAACAACACATACAAGCAATTGCTAGTCATGGTTCTCATTATTATGCATAATGTTACTCTTGAATTTTACCTCAATTTTTCCTATTTTTGATGAAGAATCTGTCACTCCTTACAGCAGAACTTTCTGATGTTGTTATATTGTACAGTACAACTAGTGAGGTTTACGTATCTACATGAGACTAATTGCACATTTTTATGTGATATGATATCTTTTATATATTGTACATTTTCCAATATTATTAATTATTTGATGTAATATGTGTGGTTTGAATCCAAATAACGATATTCTTTTCTATTCTTCATGTCCGTTTGTGCGCTCCACTATCTCTAGAATAGAATAGAATAGAGTATCTTTATTTGGATTCAAACCACACATGTTCCATAAAATAATAATATTGGAAAATGTACAACATAAAAAAAGATATCACTTCACATAAATATGTGCAATTAGTCTCATGTAGATAAGTAAATCTCACTAGTTGTACTGTACAATATATCAACATCAGAAAGATCGGCTGTAAACAGTAATAGATTCATCATCAAAAATGGAAAAAATTAAGGTATAATACGCGTGTAACATTATGCAAAAAATGAGAACCATGACGAGCAACTGATTGTATGTATTGTTGACTAACATGATGATATAATGCATAACATTTCAATTTTAATAATACAAAACTGGGAGATAAAAATCTCACGAAATTATGTTGCTGATAACAATTATCCTTGTCTTTTATTCAACCATGAGAAAGAATTATTATAATAAAAATTAAATAGTAAACACGATCATCAAGTATATGACAAATTCATTGATTACGCACTTAACATATTCACTAATAAATATAATTGGCCACAACGTTGAACATACACTAGCTCCTTGGGCTTTATCGTACGTCTCTCATTAATAATTATCGGATTTGTCCAGGAAACACCCACTTAAACCTAACATTGTCGATTGCAGTCCACAATGAAATTTCACGCTGCAGCTCTAAATTTCAGCATCGCTCTAAAATGCTTCATGTTGTATGACAGATCAATTCGGGTAATATTTTGTGCAACTATTACTAATGATAATTTGGCGTCATATTTTTGCTAAACCAGATAACGATACACAATTGTCCCGATATTTGGTAATTCAATTTAAATGAAATTTGCAATTTCACTGACTGACATTAAAGCCAATAAGAAAACACGCAATCTGAACTAAAAATTAGCAAATCACATGCTACCTGCGCTAACCAAAACGCAATGTATTTCCTGCGCAACACACTGTGATTTACCTATTAACTGCAATCACCATAACTTTACTTTGACTGTCTTGGATTACGCTCAATGTCTTTACACGCTATTTCATTAGCTCAGCCTGCATTGAGTCAGGCTGACACTTCCTGCAACGTGTCCATATAATCGTGATCGCTAGATTCATTACATTTCTATTGTCTTTTTATTTTGCTCCACATCATCAGCAAAACTATACATCGTCCTAAACAGTGAATTTGCCAAACTTATTTCAGTTAATCCACTGCCTGACTTGTATCCACTAAACAATCACATAACAACATAGCAGAACGCACAAAACAAGGTTCTAAATAGACTCTAAGTTGCAGCATCGCTCTAAAATTCTTCATGCTGTATGACCGATCAATTCGGGTAATACTATGTGCAACTATTACTAATGATAATTTGGCGTCATATTTTTGCTAAACCAGATAACGATACACAATTGTCCCAGCGTCAGAACATTATGAAGTTTCCTTTAATCTTTGGGCAGATCATTAACCAATTTCTTAACTACCATTGAATTCAACTCTACAGAACTAATCTCGCTTCAGCAGATGATATATTACTTTTCTTTATCCATTTCTTTTTAGAAAAAAGTTGTAAAAGGACTCAAATTAGGTTTCCCATATTTGGTAATTTAATTTAAATGAAATTTGCAATTTCACTGACTGACATTAAAGCCAATAAGAAAACACGCAATCTGAACTAAAAATTAGCAAATCACATGCTACCTGCGCTAACCAAAACGCAATGTATTTCCTGCGCAACACACTGTGATTTACCTATTAACTGCAATCACAATAACTTTACTTTGACTGTCGTGGATTACGCTCAATGTCTTTACACGCTATTTCATTAGTTCAGCCGGCATCGAGTCAGGCTGACACTTCCAGCAACGTGTCCACATAATCGTGATCGCTAGATTCATTACATTTCTATTGTCTTTTTATTTTGCTCCACATCATCAGCAAAACTATACCTCGTCCTAAACAGTGAATTTGCCAAACTTGTTTCAGTTAATCTACTGCCTGACTTGTATCCACTAAACAATCACATAACAACATCGCAGAACGCAAAAAACAAGGTTCTAAATAGACTCTAAGTTACAGCATCGCTCTAAAATGCTTCATGCTGTATGACCGATCAATTCGGGTAATACTATGTGCAACTATTACTAATGATAATTTGGCGTCATATTTTTGCTAAACCAGATAACGAATACACAATTGTCCCAGCGTCAAAACAATATGAAGTTTTCATTAATCTATGGGCAGATCATTAACCAATTTCTTAACTACCATTGAATTCAACTCTATAGAACAAATCGCGCTTCAGCAGATGGTACTTTACTTTTCTTTATATATTTTTTTTAGAAAAAAGTTGTAAAAGGACTGTGATTTACCTTTTACCTGCACTCACTAGAACTTTAATTTGACTGTCTTAGATTACGGTCAATGTCTTTACACGCTATTTCATTAGCTCAGCCTGTATCGAGGCAGGCTGTCACTTCCTGCAACGTGTCCACATAATCGTGATCGCTAGATTCATTACATTTCTATTGTCTTTCTATTTTGCTCCACATCATCAGCAAAACTATACCTCATACTAAACAGTGAATTTGCCAAATGTGTTTCAGTTAATCCACTGTCTGACTTGTATATAATAAACAATCACATAACAACATCGCAGAACGCTCAAAACAAGGTTCTAAATAGATTTCTAGACATCTGACCCCGTTCTGGTACTATTTCAATCCATGGAATTTCAATGATGATGTTTCTCACGGTTCTTTCCTGGACTACCAACAGTAACTGCTAATCTAGCTTTTTATGTAACATCGCACAGTCTTTCAACTGTAAAGTTACACGTCTTCTTTTCTCTATAGCCATTCACTCCCAAAAATCCTTGGTTTAAATATGTTTGTTTATAAAATCTTAGGCTCTGCGTTGTGCCTAAATTGAATGTTATTCGACCAAAATATGCTTTTCTATACATTTGCGTTATAACCAGTTTTGTATAGTTATGGTACTCCTAAATTAATTTGTAGCTATTCATGAAAAAATAAAGCATTTATGATTTTCTTGCTCTTTGTAATGGATGATTTTTCACATTTAAGAATTGCCTGTAACTTCTTTTAATGGCATTGAAGATAGCGGAACTGATCATTTGTTTTGACTTATTCAATAGTCAATGGTCTTCAAAATGGATGATTATTGCAGAGTATATTTTAAAGCTGCCAAACTTCTTTGTGATCCTCAGATCGATCCTGCATATACTATGCCGGTTTATCGTATCGATGGAGTCATTGGCGACGTGAGTTGATTTTATGTATATTTCCAGGATGGTATTGTTGATCGCCAGCCTGTTTCTGATCCGAGGGCGCATTACAGTTTTTCAGCTATCTGTCGCAAGCCGCCCGTCGACTTGCCAATCCCTAGTTTTAGAGTTGATCAGTATTATGTTGGTGAGAGACCACAAAAAGAAGTCACATTTGCTAACCTCAATGATAACATAACGATGAAAAACTTGGCTGATATGTGTCAGCAATTTGGAGTTGTTGAAGAGACCAAAGTTTATTTTCATCCAAAAACAAACCAACACCTTGGTATTGGAAAAGCTATTTTTAAAACATCAAAAAGTGCTCGACTTTGCGCCGAACGTTTAAATCAGACGTCCAAAATGGGAAATATAATGCAAGTACAAGTTGATCCAACAGGTATTTGCTATTTTTTTAAATTTTAGGTTCAATTCGTCATGAGTTAGTATGTGCTCAACTTCAGGATTTATTTCCAACAACTCACTTAAGCACGGGAGCACAGCTTCTTCCTAATCAGCAAACCATATCTAGCTTCCATCATGTGAACAATCTCTCAGAAAATACTTTTCCTGAAAGCCACCACTTAGATAAAAATGAATTTTATCATAAACCAAATAATGTCGATTATAATATCATGCCATCTTGTTCTGCTTATGAAAACCTCCGGCTTGGACATGAAGAAATGCTATTCGACTCGTCGACAGGTGCTGATAAACTTTCTCGTGAGCGAAAGGTCAATATGCTTTTAAATGAAAATACAGACTTTATTCCAGGTAGAAATATTAAACCCGCTCAAAAAGACACTTCATCAGGTTTCTCAGAAATTGGTTGTGAGGAATCTTTAGAGGCGAGAATTCAAAAACTATTAAGACCAAATGCCGTATGTAGCCCAAATAGTTCGTCTAATTTTAAACAGCTAGATTTGTCTTCAAAATGTGAACAAAACGAAACGAATGGACAAATATCACAGCTTAGTTCTAGATTTGTTTCACTTCATCCTGATGTATGCATTCATCCTAAAACACATTCCAGTAGTTCCGTACGTCTGTCTAATTCTAGTCAGTCTGAATTGCTCTCTCCTAATAGGCGGCATAATTATAACTCGTCACATCAGAATCCGCGACACAAGTTTCCGACTCATTTTGACGAGGAAAATACAAAAGAATCACAATTGAACGCAGAAGAGCATAAATTATCTCGACGAACATTATTGCCAACACCTTGTGATGACCATTCCGTTAACTCATCGTCTGCTTATGATGTATCGACGCAAAAGCTTCCACTTTTGCAAACTCCAAACTCAATTTCAGAAGAAGTTCTGGATTTGTATACTAATCGTATTCTTGAAGCCTTTGTAGCTGAACTGAAAGAAGTGCTTAGGAAAGATATTTCTCGAAGATTGATAGAAAAAAACGCCTTTAGGAATTTCAACTTTTGGTGGGAACAATGCGAATTAGGCAAAAAGGTTAGTTCATTAATTTTCCTTTGTGGATTTTAGCTATAAAATCGGTCGTGTTCTGTCTATAAAAGTACTCGTTTACAATCGCTTAATATAGATGCTTATAAAACAAATGTCGATTAGTTTAAATTATTGAATTTTTCTTATACTTAAGCTGTATTTGTGTATTTTTGTTTTTTATATTTTACATACTTTATTCCATGAAACGGGTTCTCTAAGAGTCCCAGTAAAATTAACTGTAAAGCTTCCTCAAGTTATATGATTATTACTGATTTAGATGAAAATATTTGGTTTATTCATATCAAATAATGAAGTTTATTCTTTTCTTTTTATGGAAGCTTGCATGTCGTATATAAAATACGGTATCCTGTGAAATATTGTAATCGGTATATCTTTCGATTTTATTAATTTTTATTGTTTAGCCTCAATTGTCCGTTCCTGAGTTAAAAAATCCGTCTCCGGACGCAGTGAAGTCGAAGCTCGATGATTTTGAACCTACTTCTTTGCAAAAATCTTTTAAAGGTGAAGAAATTGTGCCTCCTTTATTAAATATAGTTAATGATCATAATCAGACTCATGGTGTAGTTGTTAAATCTGACTCTGATGCAACCAGCAAAATAATATCTGATGTGGATAGTAAAGTAAATATCTCAACGCTTCACATTGATACAAACATTCAACCGGCACCAAATTTTAATTTGTTTGGTTTGGGTGGATTTTCTAGTTTGCGTAATACTCTACCAAAGATTCGACGTAAACCAAGATTACCCAGTCCTAAAGAAGAAAAAAATATTACAGTAAAACGAGAAGTAAATTTGGATATCTCTTACAAAAAGAATAACGGAGAAACTACTAAACTACCAAAAGATAATAACAAAAATAAAGCAGCAAACAGTAATTCGAAGAAAGCCAAGGTCCCTCTTGAGAATAGAAATCTATTTAATTTCAAGTTCGAAGATGAAGAAAGTGGCTCAAATAACGATGATAGCACCACATGGAAGCACGAGCACCGTTGCCAACGGGAAAGAGAGAGTACTGACGATGAGGCTTCTAACATCCAAGAATCTTATTCATCCGAAGAGAATCAAGTTGAAGTTGAAAGGAAACTCAATTCATTATGGAACGAAGGTTCGATGCCAGAATCTGCTATTAAAAGTACCACAAAAACAAAGGAAAAGACGCGTAAGTTTTAGATCTGATGCCTCGCTGTTATTTATTTGGAATTAACAAAAAACGTATGCCTTATTTTTTCCAATTATTAATCCGATTGTAGTATCCTTTGTATTAATTGGTGATAAATACGCAGAGCTTCAAATTTTATCAATGCATACATGCAGAAACACCAATCACATTGTAGCTACGCAGTCAAGAAATATAGAAACAATGCACACGTATATGTTATTGATTTCGGAGATCTAATATATAGGCAATTATGCATTAGGTGTTTCATTGCACCATTCAACAACTACACATTTATTGACCAAAGATAGTGGATTTGGAGCGAATTGTCCGCTACTACTAATGGGTCGTCTGTATGTATGAGTGTTTTTCATACCGACTCGTTTATCTCATTTTTGTTTAAAAAATTAGTTATGATTCAGTCGGCTACGTATTGAATTATTATAATATACAGTGCGAATTCCATAGAAAGTAGTAACCTAAGAGGCTATCGTTCTTGTAACAAAAGGGAATTTCCATAATCGTTTGTGGTAGCTTTTCAAGTATCGTTGCTAGTTCTCAAAAAGTCCAGTCTTCTATTTTATGAAAAAGCAAGTTCTCTTATCTCTACATGTAGGTAGCATTGTAATTTTTTTAGTTAAATTTCATTAAATGTGACCACTTCAGTGATAATGCTACCAAATGATTTGCAATTTGACGATTATTTTAACTCTGGTTATTTATAAAGGTAAGAAATTAGAATATAGCTAGAAAAGTAAATGTGATAAAAAATGTATTCTCTCCTTAGTATTTATAATTATTGTCATATAGGTTTTTATGGAAAGCTAGTGCATCACAGTAATCATGGATGCGAGAGACCACGCTTTTCCTGCCCATAAATAAAATTGAAGCATTGAAAAGTAAATACAGCTAAATCTTTTTTAAGGTATCACTTATCTCAAATAACATATTTCATTTATTACATTGCCATAAACAAATGTTATTCAAGTATTGTTTTTCGAAATCAAATTGTAGCGAGTTTGTTTGCTTAGACTGGGCTTTCCAAGTTTAATAAGCTAAGTTAAATTTACATAGTTTCTATAGAACCTATTTCGTTAAATGAGATGAAGGTTAAGAGATAAATAAAGAATGTTGTTCTTTATTAAGCGATCATCGGTTGCGCAGGTAACGATAAAATCTCTCAAAATCAATTTTGTGAATTTGGGATATATACCGATTTCATTGTGTCTAGCTTGTCGAAAACATGGGGAAATATGGCGTACTTATGTATTCTTTATTTGTAGAACTAATTTATATGCACTTGTTAGGTATTGCTTTCCATCGATCAAAAGCCTCCCATTTAGTGACCAAAATTATAATAAGTTTGAGGGGAAGTGCCGAATTTTGTTGATAGGTCGCTAGGAATCAAGAAACGCATGTGCACTTTAGATTGTAGTTTATTAATCCTGAATTTTGCATATCCTGCTGGTTCTATCTGAACTAATTTATTACTAGGTACGCAATACCTATTGCATAATAATATCAATGCAATCATCAGTTAAGTTTATTGACGCTTTTCGACCTTCGGGTCATCATCAGAGTACAATGGGAACATAACTAACGAGAACCAAATTCCACAGTATTTAAAGCTATTGGAGGGCAGGTATGTAGCTCTCATCCCGATTAGTCTCGCATACATTATAACTCAATGGAATTGGCTGCGTAGTTTCTGTCTGTCACTGACCGCTTTTTACAGCTTTTGCCAGGTAAATAAAATGTTTAATTAAACAAGCATTGATTACGCATGTTGCGATGATGATAATGCCTGTGTGTTTTACTGCTGGTAGTTATTTGTTGTGTGATTGGTTAAAGAAACGGGTAGTGGTGCTTATCTTAAGTCCGATAACTTTAAATTATAGAATTAAATAATGGTTACGACCAGTAGCGCGATCAAAGATTTTATACTTGTTAAAGCTGCTCAATTGTAACTGTGACTGCATTGAAATTATGCAGCAAACATTTTAAGTCAAATACAATTTATGCTTATCTAATTTGGCTTTATATATATGAATTGCTATGTAATCCTCGCTAGTCAATTTTCTCTCGGATTCTGATGATGGTAACGCATCACTTATTGTGACTGATGATAGTTTTTTCTTAAGCGACTGGTTAGATATAATGGGGTTGTTGTTTATCTGAAGCTTGCATACTTTATTTTAAAAATTTGGTTGCTTTTTTATTTGTTCTGCGCTTTTATCATTCTGAATAGCAAGATTTTGTTCTAAACCTCAAACGTAAATGTTTTAAATGTATCCATTAAGCATTATTGTAATGTATTAGCAATAGGAATATTGGTATGTAAATGGATTTTTATATTTTATAGTCTGCAGGAAATTAATTACTTTATATTAACTATTCTTGAAACCGCGAATAATTTTGCACTTGCTAGGAACAGGTTTAATTTTTTTTTTAATGTACAGTTGTTATTCTTATTTACTTTTAAAACTTTCTCATATATTATACTTGATTTTAGAGTTTTCATAATGTTGTATTATTCCTAATTGCTTTTGGTTTAAATTAAATTTGAAGTTAAATGCTTATGGCGCCTCGTAAGCATGACTTCTGTGTAAATATTATGAAAGCTTTGGTTCGCGGTTTAGATCAACTGAATTCTGTAGTTACTAAGTTGACAACTAAACTAAGACCGATGTTATTTTCTCTTTTGCATGTGGGTGATTTTGAATGTGTATTGGAAATTACTGATTAAGCCCGTAATAGAGAAATTCATGGTCAGGATTGAACATAATATAAATCTGGCTGATTTGGGAACTTATCATCCATTCAAAAAGTACTAATTTCATCGTTGCTACTCGTCTATTAAATCTTCCAACTATAAATCTTAAGGTGAATCAAGTTTAACTGCTTAACTGCAAATGGCTTTTCCAAATGAAAGATCAGTTAGTAATGAGGTAATTACAGGGGCTATTGAAACGACGCAACTTCTCTTAGATAAGGATAAGGTAAAATATTAATTATTAATTGCTTCCATGTTTTTAACCATTCAAGTAGATAAACTTAAGCCTAACTATGAAATTTAAAGTCTCAATAATGAGTTAATATCTAATACTGTTGTGCTAAAAAGAAGATAAAGGAGTTGCGGTTCTAATATCTCATTATGATTAAAATAATAAGATATTAGACCAGTAGTACTGGTGTATAAAATTAAATAGCAAAAGACCCACATTATAGGTCACTAGAACAATCATCATTATCATCATGCTAAGGCATCCTAAAGCCAGTAGTAACTAATTTTTCGCATTCAATTTACAAAAAAAAACTTAGGAAAGTAAGTTATTAGTGAGATTTACGAGAGTGAGTGAGAGAGAGAGAGCTTTGTAACTATGATTATAATTATCTAGATAACTCACAGTAGTGAAACTAAGTAAAACTCTACACAACATTACTATGGCCAAGTCAGCTTTAATGCAAGGCAACATTGTCAATACACTTTATCACATCCTAAACAAAACAAAACCTCAAAGCCCACTCTGCCCTACTAATAAATGAAAGCTACGAAGATGATTCTACTAAATTACCACTGAGCTCGATTTTATGCCATGTTGCGCAGAGTTTCTAACCAAGAAATATGATGCGACGTATGCTCCACCTTGGCATACGTGTGGATCCTATACTACCTAATTTGTATGTGACTTCAATTGTTTCTGTCATGTCAAAATCTGCCAACCTTGTTTCTTACACCAATCTAGGGCTGGATTGGTGTCGAGAGCTCTACTGGAAAATCGAATTGAGGGCATACGCAAGCGCGACCGAGCCAACGAAATTGATGGAACTGCATTTGTTTTCTAACGAATAGCACTTGTTGACAGATCCAAATTACTTCTACTGTTGTCAACGTTGGTTATTCGTTGTTGGTAACAAACTTGTGCTATGCTTCTCAAATAACGATGGTAAAATGCATGTAAGCGGATAAAATCAGTATTAAGGTGTCCAGTTTCACTAGCGTATAGTAAAACTGCCAGTAAGGATTCATTGTAAACGCGATCTTTAAGGCAGATTGAAATACTTGAATTTCTCCATGAATGGTGGAGGTTCGAGGAAGCTACTCTGGCTTTCGTGATTCTCAGTCTCAACTCGTTATAAATATTGCCAGAGTTATTGATAAAGCTCCCAAGGTATTTAAACCTGTCAACTATGTCTTTATCTCCACTCTGCAGTCGCAGAGTTGGAGTGAGTGGTGGGTGATCCTGCAAAAGTATCTTAGATGTAGAGGGTGCGTATTTCATACCCAAGGACGAAACGTCCACTAATCTATTCACGGTGGCCTGAGCAGAAGCTTGATTGTCGAATGATAGTTCAATATCGTACGATGTGGTACGTATCGCATAGTCAAGATCGACTAGTTTACCGCCCTTAGGAACTTCTAAACCTGCATTCTGAATATGTGGAAGAGTGTTGTTCATAATAACATCGATTACAAAATTGTTTTTGACAGGGTACAGTGAAAGCTGCAAGGAAGCTGTATTGCTGATGTTGCCAAAATGAACGACAATTCTGGATGCACCTGGAGGAGGCCATATGGCACAACGTCTAACACTACGTCTGAAGTTTGTTCTAATTAAATATAAGCTGTTTCACGAAGAAATTCAAAAGTCGTTCACCGTTGCGCGTCGAGCTTAAAGTGCATTGTCCAACTGAATGAAATTTTGCGTTACTTGAGCGTCATACTTGAGCATTCATATCCATAACCAAGACTTTATCTGAACTTGGTGCTCTACATGGTAAGGAGCTTAGCTCTGGGTAAAAAACGTCCTTGATTTCGGCTGTGCTGCAGTCGGTAGGCGCATATGCAGATACAACGAATAGGCAACGTTGATTACGGTTTTAGTGCGTTGAAATTAGTATATTATTTAAACGTGCTGCACAAAGTCGACTACTTACAGGAATCTATACAATTAAGCAATCTATAGCTCATGCGCTAAAGACAATACCAACGCCCAATTTACCGGCTTGAGAACATTCCGTGGAACCAAATGTTCGAACCCAATAACGGGTAGATAGGGATGGTGAACGTAGGATCCTTAAATCTGGTTTTAGATACCCAACAGACATCGATTTCTCATTTATCCAACGTTTGTGCAAAAGCTTCTTGTTGTCCAAGTTGTTTTAATGTTCACATATACAATGCGCCGATGTTTAAAACTGACCTAGTTTCAATGAATGATAGTCTACTTAAACTGTTTTTGATACTTGACAGCCAGATAATGGGCTCATTGATATGATGAACACAAACAATATGCATAGTATTGATAGATTGAGAAGATGAAAGAGAAGGAAAAGAAGCTGCATTGGAGATGACGGAGCCTTCATGTAAATTTATTTATCAATAATGTGCTTGCTAGTGAGAAATTGGATTTGGCACAAGATAAACTGCATAAACCTCTTAATCGATTAAGAATTATTGTCAATGTCCAACACTACCCAACATAGAAAAATTCTTTTTATTAGTTGGTTGAAATTGTTGATAAATATGTACTAGATGGAAGTGATAGGTTAGTAAGTTTAGATGTAGTATCACTGTACAGGTATCTGAATGCCTGGATTGTTTTCGACATTTCTTTTTTGATCACCGATTAATATTTTTAGGACATAAAATGACGATTGGACACATTATGGCGATGGCTGTATTTATGAATTCCACTTATTCTAAATCTAGTAAATAATTTTATGAAAAAGACAGCGATGAGTCATAAATTGTATCGAAGGTTGTTGGGCGTCATATTATTGAACTGGAACCATGGTATTGATGAAATGATAAGTTTCTTAAATTTAACCAATTGAATGAGCGAACTTTAATTTACCCCAGCACCAGATTGATGTAAGAAACAAGGTGGGCAGATTTTGACATGGGAGAAACAACTGAAGTCACTTTCATCATCATAGTTCTTGGTTAAAAAACCGTTAACGATATGGAATCGAATCGAGCTCAGTGGCGATCTTGTTGCAGATGTCTAGTAGAATCATCGTAAATTTCTTTACTTAGTATGGCAGTTACCGCCGAGGTTTGGTTTGTTTATGACGTGATACAGTGAAATCGACAAGGAAGCTGTATTGCTAACGTCGCCTTGCCCGAATGCTAGCTTGGCCATAATGGTGTTGTGGGGAGATTTAGTTTGCTTCATTTCTGTGACTTATCCTGATAAATTTACTCAAAGTAACTAGGCATTCTTTCTCTCTCTCTCTCTCTTTCGTAAATCTCACTTGTAATTTGTCTAAAATATTTCTGTCATTTATATATTTTTACATTTCTTATGGTTATATGGCAGTGAAACATTAGTCACTTTTAAATACTGTTTGTTGCGGAAAACTAATATATATATATATATATATATATATATATATGCAAGTATGTATTAGGTTTTGCGAACCTAGTAACAAATTAGTCGCCAGTAAGCACGAAACGAATGTGCATGAGATTATACTTTCCGTTCATGCTGCCTTTGGTTTATCCTTCTGGTCACAACTGAACTAATTTGTTAGTCACTTTTGATTTATGCACTTAATCGTTGTAGATTTGCACTAAAATTTTCCGTGAAGATTAATATGAATAAACCCCAAATTGATGTAGGCAAACTCGAACAACTGTCCTTCCGACAAAAGCATGAATACTATTCTAAAGGCTAATCTAACTAGTCTGGATGGCGAAAATCCGAATATACTTTGGTCCAAGATAAGTTCCACTATGCAAAATAAGGGTACTACTGCATGTGGCATTGCAGGCCTCCGTTAAAATAATCACTGGCTCTCTGTAGAATCTATGGAGATACTCGAAATAAGGCGCCAAATTCCAACTGGCTCGACTCATAATAATACCCATCGCAATATAAGACGCCAACTTAAGCGCAGTCTAACAGTCGATCTCGAAAACTTTTGGACCAGAAATGTTGAAGAAATGGAAGTAGCTTTCGCGTCCGGTAATAGTCGCTGTTTGTTCCAACTTATTCGCGCAACAGGTCCGAGAGAATTAAAAGTTAGTGAAACTATAAATGATTGTAACAAAGATTTAATAACCGATAAAATAATTCGTTTTGACAGGTTGGCTGAACGCTTTAGAGATCAATTTTCTTGGTCACCCGCGTCAATTCCTATTCCCGAAAGCATGTCTGCATCAATAGTGTGGAATGTTAGTCCCGAAGAACCGTCCTAGTTAGAAATAAGCGATGCAATCCTATCTCTTAAACGCTGCAAAGCCACAGGCCCCGATTATTTGCCTCCAGGATTGTTTAAGGATGGTGGCGATATAATTTAAGGAGCCTTGGCCAAAATATTTCATGCTATGTGGAAGAAGGAAACCGTACCACTTGATTGGAATGAGTCGACCATCATTCCCATCTTCAAAAAAAGGCAATGGTAATGCGTGCGATAACTATCGTATAATAAGCTAGACTCCAGTCGTATCTGGGTTATTTGATTCGATTATCCTACGTCGTCATAGCGCTTCACGTGAATCGCAAACATGAGAAGAACAGGCCGGATTCCGCGCAGGACGAGGTTGTATAGATAATATTTTTACGTTAAGGCAAGTTCTTGATCAGAGACATTTATATCACCGTCCCACAATAGCCGTCTTTCTAGACTTTAAAGATGCATTTGATTCGGCAGATCGCAATGTTTTATTCCATATTTTATCGAAAAGCGGTGTTCCCAAAAAATTTGTTAATATTATTCGCGCTCTCTATACAAATACTTCGGGTCGCGTTAAGGTCTACAACGAATTAACGCACAACTTTACAATCAGCAGTGGTGTTCAGCAAGGTTGTCCACTCCTTTTTTAATTTTGCAATAATAATAATAATCATAATCAAGATGCACAGCCATAGAAAAGACAAAACTGACTAATGTTTCACTGCCATATTACCACAAGCGGAAAAACATACAAATAACTACAAAAGAATTTAGACACAGAAATTATTAGTTAGATTTACGAAAGACACAGACTTTTCCCATTTTTGTTTAATTTTGTAATCGATGCTATTATGAACAACACTCCACCACACATTTCGGATGCTGGAGTTGAAGTTCTCCCGGGCGATAAAATAGTCGATCTTGACTATGCGGACGATATCGTACTATTATTCGACAATCGGGATGCTGCTCAGTCCACCTTGAATAGATTAACAGACGTTGTTCCGTCTTTCTGTAGGAAGTTCGCACCCTCTAAATGTAAGATACTATTACAGGATCACCCACCATTCACTCTAACGTAGCGACTGTAAAATGAAGATCAATACACAGTCGTCTGTTTTACATATCTTGGGAACTCCTTCAATAAGTCTGACGAGGTGAGAATACGGATCGCGAAAGCTACAGTAGCTTTCTCGAATCTTCGTCATTTATGAAGAAACGCGAGTATTTCACTTTGCTTTAAAGGTCGTGTATTTTTGGCTCTGACAATAAGTTCTCGTCGTTATAAAAACAAATAAGGCTCTATCAACTTCGTTGACTCGGTCATGGTTTGCGTATGCCCTCATTTCGATTGCCCCGTGGAGCTCTGTTCTCTCATCCAGTACCAGATTTGCGTTAGAAACATGGTGGGCAGATTTTGACATGGCAGAAACAATTGAAGTCACTTTCATCCAAATTAGGTTGTATAGGACCCACTCGTCTGCCAGGATGGGGTCCTTGTGCGCATCATAGTTCTTGGATAAAAGCCCTCAACGATATGGTATCGAATCTAGCTCAGTCGCGATCTTGTTGAAGATGTCAAGTAGAATTATCTTCGTATCTTTCTTTACTTAGAAGTGCAGTTATCTGCGAGGTTTGGTTTGTTTATGACGTGATACAGTGAAATCCGCAAGGAAGCTGTATTGCTGACGTCACCTTACCCGAATGCTAACTTGGCCATAATGGTGTTGTGGAGAGGTTTAGTATGCATCATTTCTGTGAGTTATCCTGATAAATTTACTCATAGTAGCTAGGTATTCATTCTCTCTCTGTCTCTGTCTCTCTCTCTCTCGTAAATCTCACTTATAATTTGTCTAAATTCCCTTATATACTTTTTTTCACTCATGGTTATATGGCGGTGAAACAGTCACTTTTGACTTTTATGGCTGGAAATGATGATGATGATGAGTGATGTGCGGCTATTTAATGATATGGCAACATCTGTTTATAAACGAGTCTATCCCGATTGATGTGAATTGCAATTTATCACGTGCATGGATCGTTCAAATTTCTAATTTTATCATTTACAATGGCATTTGGTTATTACGAGTGTTTCTGATTTATTGTTGTCCTCCCACCTGAAAATGTGAGAGTAACTTCAGTTATGCCACTTCACATATAGTTTATCAAAAAGTTATTGAAATGCACATTTACGTGACACGCGAATATTTATTCAAAGGTCAGTCTGAATCATAAATGATATTGCTAGAGAAGTTATCACACTCGCTTCATTTTTTAATTTTTTTAAACGAGATGAATGGTGGACTGATGGTGGCTGCTGCCAGCGACGAACGAAATATTTTCAACCTGTTTTAATCATAAAAATATAAGTTTGTTATGACTGACTGTTTTCTACCTTAAACGTCTGCGAGGAAATTATCATTTTTCGACGTCAGGATATAATATTATTTTATAAAAAGTAAGATTAATATCTACAAATTATGGAAGAAAAGCTAAAATATCTCCATTGGTTTATAGCCTAGATTGCAATTATCAACTGAAGCCCGTTTTGTGCTTCTCAATCATAATCTCTCAGAAAAAGGTGTTAATTCCAGTGTATGATTTTGAAATCTTTTATATAATACACATAGATTTTACTGGTTTGTTGGCAATGTAAAACTTGCGAAATTGAACAATATTGTAAATCACTCGATTTACTCGTTTAACTGTTTGTCGCGAACTAATATATATGCATTTCTGTATATAGTGTTGCGCACCTATTAACTAGTTATTTCTAATATGGGTAGAAGGATAAATCAAAGTCAGAATGAAGTGGAAGTATAATCTCATGTGCACATTCATTCTTGCTTATTGGTGACCTATCAGTAGAAACCGGTATTTCACCCTCTACTAACGGTACGGAATGTGGGGATGTTGCACAGTTAGTACAATTCATCAAAAGTGCTATTAAGACGACGGTCGAAGACTAAAATTCGTTGTGACTGGCTTTTTAAAATTGTCTGGTTCATTCTTCCTTATATTCCCATGTTGTTCTTGGGCCTTATTTTGAGAATTAGATGCGTTTGTGAATTATGTAATTTTTTATAACCTACGTTTAACTGAAATAGAGACATCATAATTTGATTATGACACAATGCCTATTGGAAAATCAAATTTTAATTTCTTTACGAATTAAATATATTTTGTATTTCACCAATTAAAACATTTGGCTCTTTGTTTGTGCTATATTATTGGATTAGCTTAACAGGAAAAAATTGGCTATCAAGCCAACGCAAACATTTTGTTTTATATTTTACTCTGATATACTTATTATAATAATATTACTGGCTAGGTTAAATGAGTGTTTAATGTCGTCTTTCCAACAATGAAGGCTATTAATTTCCGATATATCGGCCCATCCATTAGGTCAGGGTTTGCTTCTCATTTAGAAACTTGTCCATAATACCAATCATTGTTAACGAGAAAAAAATCCGAAGAAACGATTATTAGTCCATTGGTTTATCTACAATTCGAGATACTCACCGGTTTTTATTGCAATTCTGGATTTGGCTAGAAACGAAAATTGTTTCTATCAATATCAGTTCTACTAGAGTTTATGCATTGTATAAATATTGCGTAACGTGCTTGAAGCCAGTAGCAGAATACTTTTTTTCAAAAAATTGTCTGCCATATTCTATTAATCCGTTCTTATCATGAAGCTTGTTTTTAGTATTGTGTACAAAATGCAGTTCATAATTTATATTTTAATTGTAATTGATTACTTTTGTATTTAGTAAAGTCTGATAATGATACTTCCGACACAGATTCACATGATCCTTATCATGCTTCTTCGAAGAAGAAATCCACTAGACAGAAGACTGTTCGTGTGGAAGATGTGTTTGATGACGTAAATGCAAGCAGTCATGACTTGTGAGTTTTTCTACATTTGTTATTAAAGGTTTTGTGGTTTTTACATAATTTCCTATCCAGTTTAATTGGTCTTCGTAAGACAGCAGATTTTCTCAATAAGGATGCCTTCAACAACACCCACACCTGCTAATTTGGATATTTTGTCAGTTTCCTACAGACTTTCTATTATATGCTGGAGACCATGTCATGTCTACTCGAATATCTTATTGTATTGCTTCACTTTTTATCATGATTATTGTTACATTTTTAAAAGTAAAGGACATTTAATGTTCATATTACTGTCAATGGGTAATTAGCTGACGAAGGTAAGTTAATTGCTACAACTGCTGTTTACTGGGAGTTTACTCGGAAATATTCCTTGTCATTGAGATGTCCAATTTACTATACTTGGTTTGCGTGATGCTGTACAACAAAAAGCTTTCATTGATTTAGAAAAACGTTTTTCTATTTTATAACAATGACGAATTCATGTCTGAGCCCGTTTTGGTTCTATTGGCTTAGGTGTTAAAATGGTTGCCTGATAAGCGGTATCATTATTTAGAGCATCACTGGAAATCTAATAAGGACAATACCAATTTCTATTAGATGAATTATCTTTATAAATAGATCTCTTGAATTGTGGTTTATATGGCCAACAGCCTTATTTCTTGGATTAAATTTAATAATCAGTGTCGCATTGATTTTTTTGCTGCCTGGAACTCTTCTAAACGCATGGTTACTTCTTTTTTTAGAGACTCGACTGAAGTATTTCGAGCAGATGCTGAAAATTGAGTCTTTGATCAAACATTTAAGGGTAAATCGTCTTTTATACTGCGCCACAGCTTTGGCAGTCTTTTCTTTCCTTTTAAATACTCGTAGCTGTTCAGGAATCGTGTTATAAGTCTAATTGCATTTCACATAGACCTCCCATATGCAGAATTTAAAAGATAAATATTGAACGAATTTCGTAGCAGAACTCAGAAATTGTTTGCCGAATTATAAGAAAACAAATCACTGCCGGGTGGGCTTCCTTTGGATACCATGTCAATAATTATGTGGTGGTTGTCCAAGCTAACGGATTCTTTGTCGGATTTGCAACATTATGAGTCGATTTATACATAAGAGCCGAAGTTTCGGTGTTTCCCGTGTCTTTTTCGTTATAAAATGTACGCTCTACGATAGCAGGGTTATCTTAGGCTTCTAGCACAGCAATGGTGACTGAGAGTGAACAGTGCACTAACTTATTAAAATTGTTGTTTCTACACTAGTTCTTTGATGGTTAAGATCAACCAGATATTCTGTTTGATTTAGTATTTTTACTTAAATTGATATGGATGATCGAATGTAAAAATAACTATATTACTGCCTAGATAGAAAATCCAGAGTCCATATATAACAACGGCGCAATATATAGCAAGTTTGCTGTTAGAGTGGAGGAATTAGTTCCGAATACAATACGACAGTATATTCCAACCAACTGATTACACTAAATATGTGGAATTTACTCTGTAACCCTTGTCTAAAAGTCAGTTTCGGTGGACACGGGAGGGCAATGGAGTGTTTTTAAAATGTAAACAGAAATTGACAAACACAGTTATTCTAACTCTTCCGGTAGGATGAATGTAAATTGTGACAGACTCCTCAGACGTACAAATTTGAATACTACATACAAATCGATAGACCTCTGATACAATATTTGGCTCGCATTCTCATGAAAAAGAAGTATACAATAGCCCCTAGGCTCTGTGTTACTTTGTAGAAATGAGATAAGGAGCGCGGATTTTGAAAAAGACTACAGACGGGTCAATATATTAAAGTGTTTTAGGTCTCTTAACAATAGATTTACATAATCCGGAACAAAATTCATTAACAAATAAAGTATTCCAATCATTTCGTAGCTAGATTTATGACGCAATGCAGTGCATACCGAAAGGTAGCTGTGTTGTTTTTTACTTGGCCATAATGATGTTGTATAGAGGTTTAGTTTGCTACACGTTTTAAATAGGTAAATAATTTTAAATTAGTTAGATCTCATTATAAATAACTATTTTTTAAATTAATTTTTTTATTTAGTTCTCTTTTCTTATTTTAATATTTCTTTTTTTCATGGTTAAATGACAGCGAAGCATCCGTTACTAATGCCTTGTATTACTTTCCGCGATAACGCTAATTATTCCTCAGGTTGTCGGTCTCTTAATCACGTCACCGTACAGACTAATCTAGTGGCGAGCAAAACCCTGTAGTGAAGACTGGTTAATCCTGCTTTACTAGCATGTAATCTTCTGTTAATATTATACGAGCTCTCGACAGAAATACTTCTGGTCGCGTTAAGGTCTACAACGATTTAACGCATAAATTTACAACCAGCAGTGGTGTTCGTCAAGGTTGTCCACTTTCCATCTTTTGTTTAATTTTTTAATAGATTACATTATGACCAACACTCCCACACATTCAGGTTGCTGGAGTTGAAGTTCTCCCTGGTTTATCTTGTCTATGCAGACGATATCGTACTTTTATTCGAAAATCGGGATGCTGCCTAGGCCACCTTGAATAGATTAACTTACGTTGTTCCGTCTTTCGCTATGAAATTCGCACCCTCTAAATGTAAGATACTGTTAAAGGATCACCCACCACTCACTCCAACATTGCGACTGCAGAATGAAGATCTAGACATAGTCGACAGATTTACATATATTGGAGCTCTACCAATAACTTAGGCAATATGTCCGACGAGGTGAGAATACGAATCTCGAAAGCTAGAGTAGCTTTTTCGAACATTCGTCATTTATGGAGAAACGCGAATATTTCACTTCGCCTTAGAGGTCATGTTTACAATGCATCTGTACGCGCAGTCTTACTATACGCTAGTGAAAATTGGCCTCTTAGAGTTGATGATTTGAGATGCTTACAGGCATTCGATCATCGTTGTTTAAGAAGTATAACACATGTTGTTTACCAACAACGAATAACTAACGTTGACATCCGTAGACGTATTTTTGAATCTGACAATAAGTGCTCGTTAGAAAAACAAATAAGACTCCATCAACTTCGTTGGCTCGGTCACGTTTTGCGTATGCCCTCATTTCGATTGCCCAGTAGAGCTCTGTTCTTTCATCCAGCACCAAATTGGCGTAAGATGGTGGGCAGATTTTGACATGACAGAAACAATTTAAGTCACTTATATAATTAAACGAACATTGGTTGTGCGGGCGGTGATAACAATTATTACTATCAAGGTTGCGGTCTTGATATAAACACCTGACCCATTAATTACTTACATATGTCAGTATAAACTAAGAATTGTATAGTGTAGATGAATTGCCTTTTCTACACTATACAATTCTTAGTTTTTACTGACATGAAAGTAATTAATGGGTCAGGTGTTTATATCAAGACCACAACCTTGATTATAATAATTGAAGTCACTTACATCAAAATTGGTTAGTATAGGACCCACTTGTCAGCCAGGATGGTGTCCTCGTGCGCACCATATTTCTTGGTTAGAAATCCTTAGTGATATAGCATCGAACTTTCTTTCTTAGTAGGGCAAAGCTTATGACGTGATACAGTGAAACCCGCAAGGAAGCTTTATTACCTGATCTGCGTTTTGACTAACGCAGCTTTCATTGTTCCAGTAATTTTCTTTCATCAATATATTTCGGCCATGCTTACCGTAGGCCTTCATCCGCCGCATTTCACGAAACAAATGAAGCAAGTGTTTCGTGAAATACAACTGATGAAGGCCTACGGTAAGGCTTAGGGCGAAATATATTGATGAAAGAAACATTACTGGAACATTGAAAGCTGCGTTAGTCAAAACGCAGATGAGGTAATTACAATTATTCCAGGTGCGCATCACTGCAACTCCGTCAGGAAGCTTTGAATATGTTGAAGTTACTGCTCATGAATGTTAACTGCAGCGCATCATGTTGTTGTGGAGAGGTTTAGTTACCTCATTTATGTGAGTTATCCCAATAAATTTAGTCATTTTAACTAGGTATTCCTTTTCTCTCTGTGCTTCTCTCTCTCTTTCTCGTAAATCTCAATAATATTTTGACTTTTGTACTATTTCTGTTTTCATTTATATATTTTTTTCACTCCTTATAGTTTATGGCAGTGAAACATTAGTCACTTTTGATTTTTGTATGGCTGAACATGATGATGATGATGAGCAGATTTGGTTCGAAATTCGTAACAACTAGAAGTAAGATACCACTGAAGATCAATCTTGTGGCTTTAAGATGAAGTTTTTGAAATTTACAGATTCATGTATCTGCACAATAACTCAGGCGAAGAGTTTACGAATTTCAAAAGTCAGTTTATCCTTTTGTATACAGCTTGAAAAGTCTCTTGCTAATGACTGTTTATGAAAACAATGTTTTTGCTTGTAAAGCTCTAGGCAACGTCTATTTATTAACATCGCTTATAAATAGAGAAGCCTACTTACAAATCTAGAATTCATTAGTTTGTTTTGCAAAATTGGTTAGGATGAACCATCTGAAGAAGGCTGCGGATAAACGCAGCCGAAATATAATTTTAAAGAAAGGAAACTGCAGAGCCCAAAAATTGCGTTAGTCAAAACGCAGATCAAGTCATTTAGACAGACATGCGTGGATTTTGTCTGTACCACCATATATTGTCCACAAGAACAGTTCTAACTGCTGTAGCATTAGATGCAGTAGAATTATGACTTTCACATGAAGTAGAGAAAGTTTGTTGGTGGATTTTATCAAAAGCCAAACGCAATCCATATACGCGCTTCAGTGACTCCTCATCTTTCTTTTTTAAGGGAATATACACAGATTTCTTTACATTAGTACAAACATTCAGAACGGGTTTTATTATATTATTTTTTATTTGTTTCTATTAATTGTAGTGATCGCCCGTTTACAATAAGTGTGTTACGTCTTCCTTCCAACTTTGTCTGCAAATAATCTGGTGAAAAAATACACAATGTCGTATTACATAATGTGTTAATTAAGTCTTTTTCTATTTTAATGACATATAACGGATGAAACGCAAATATTGTCTGTCCATGTCTTCTTATGGTAGACAGATTTTCACAATGTGCCATCAGTTATACGTTTAAACAACGTATCAGGAATACATAGAGTATCATCCGATTAATTTTCAATAGCAAAATCTAACATTCGAATGTCATATACTGAATTTATTAGGCAGTTTCCCGGCATACACTCAGCTACAATCAAAATATCGTTTGTATAGTTTCAGTCTACTTGAAAAATCATTATTCATTTTATTCAACATATACATAAATATTTACTAAAATCAAGGTTCCGAACTTGATATAAACACCTGACCCATTAAGTGCATTCATTTGTCAGTATCAATTAGGAATGGTATAGTGTTGAAGAGGCAAATTATCCAGGTACCAGTTTCGTTCTTATTGGTAACTTATAATTATATGTCATAAATATATTGGCTATGATGGGATGCAAGGCTGAACCAATTCCTAGGCCATCGTTTTTATGTATACTTAAGCTAAAAATTGGATTCTTTAAATCAGCAGGTGTGACTGACAGTAGTTTGTTATGTTTTTCTGCGATTAGTTAAATACAAAGGGATTGGTGTTTGCTTCAGACTAGCACCTACACCCACGCAATCAATGATTATTTGAAGGAATTGGATTTCTGGATTACAAAAATACAGTAATCTTTCGAAATGCGCTTCACTCAGCGTTAAATAATTGTTATCAGTGCCCGCGCAACCAATGTTCATTTGACTATAAATGTTCAATCCACGTCCCCAGTTTGTGTGATGTCTGTTCTATAATGTCAGATTGAGGCTGGTTAATTGAAACTGTCTAAATTGACGCCATATAGGCTTCAAGCAAAGGAAAACCAAACCATGAAACATTAGTTAGTTTATAAATGAAAGCTGTTTAGTGTATGGCAAGGTGGCTCAGTGGCTAGAGCGATGAATTACGAACCAGATGTACCCAGGTTCGATCCCTGTCCGCGGCAAATTCTGTCCAGTACGTGATTTGTACCCAATAAGGACGGAACCGTTCTATTGGATGAATAGTCTTTTCTACATTATACAATACCTAGTTTATGCATCCACTGATTCTTTTTGTCGTTCAGTTTATCTGCCTTTTTCAAATTGTAAAATGTTAAATGATTTATCACCAGTTTCAATAGGTTTGTTGATACATCTTTTGCCATATTTTTTATTGAAACAATTATTCTCAACGATGTATTTTTCGCAATTTTCGCAATATCTGAAACCTATGACTTAATTCGAAACGAGAGTACCTCACCTTGCTCCGAAGTTCATGTGTACGGTATGTATGCACAGTTTTGTTATATGCTTGTGAGACTAACCATTTATGTTGGTTTTAGAAAGTTACAAGTATTCGACTAGAGTTGACATAGAAAAGTAGGTTTATAGATTTCAAACTACACAAAGTAACGCCGACACCCGTTGACGTGTTTCTTTATTCATCAGTAAGTGCTCCTCGTTAGACAGACACGTAAGGCCCCACAAATTGCATTGGCTTTGTCACGTTTTACATTTGATGGTGCATGTGAGCGGTAACGTAGTTTTAGACAAATAAGCACTAGATTTGCATAATGCGTATGGTGGATAAATTTTGAGTAAACTATTTCCAATTTGGGTAGTGGGAACTTAGTTCTCTACTGAAATGAAGCCAGAAGCCTTATCATGATATTTCGTTAGAATTCATGTTCGACAAAACATTAGCCCGAGCTGAGTGCTTATATTCATAACTGTCTTGGGTTGATATAGATAATTAATCTGGAGGTTTGGCTTGAATATGAGACGAAGCAATGAAGACTGCGTAGAAATTGTATTGCTTAAATTGCCTTTTCTAGACATTGACTTGGAATAAGTTATTGTTTTTTTCCCTATCAAGTCTAGGCCCGTCTCATTCTGAATTCGTCTTTATAATGTTTTAGTTTAAATTATTATTCTTGCCATCATATTTTTTTATTATGAAACTGAATATCTACGAAATTTATTGACTAGAACATACATGTGCACTCCTATGCGCATTCTTATTAATATTGATCGTTTTTAGACTAATTGACGACAGACACGGACAAACGTCTTCGTTCGTTCTTAATGAATACACCCACGTATATTTACATCAACTTCAGACAACCGTATCGAACCATTTGTCTGTAAAATGAAACGAAAACATATCTTGTACCGATATTTTTCAGGTTAAATAAAAAGATAAAAATGATGGCGCCGCTACATTATACAATCTTGGCTTGTATAACAATCTGCAAAAATGGATTTTCATCTTTCCTTAGTATTTGCGCGCCAAAGGAGCTTTATTTAAATATCGCATTATCACTGCAACAGTTATTCTTCAATAACATCACAGAATTTGTTCCAATAATCGTAAAAAAATGGTTATCCAGATTGGTTTTTCGAATATAAATAATAAATCGTGACCAGCAGAGATTACAATAAAGTACTATAACAGCCCACCATCTAAAATAGACTTTCCAGCCCAGATAATTAAAGATAATCATGGCGACTCTATTTATGTTCCCGTTAATACTGATGAGAATGCTGAGGAGCTGGTTACTACACAGTCATTCATATGCAGATTTTATTTTATAACAATTCCAATATTGATAACGGAAAAGATCCAGACAAGAATAATATCAAAACCCTCCACGCATGTTAGAACTGCTCCTACACAATATTACGAAATTTGTTAACGTAATTAAAATGACTATGGACCACTAAGCTATTGCAGTTAACAAGTTTGTTGTACTTAAAAACTTTTAAATAGCACTTAAATTATTTATGCGCTCACACTCCCCATAAAAGCAATGCTGCCGTATGGTTTGCAGAAGAAAGTATGTCCTGATTGTGACATAAAGAGCAAAATTAGTTTTCTTTTGCTGTCTCGTATGTATGTTAGCAGTCAAGCTATTTCTTGCTTAACTGTAGTCACCGCCATGAGTTAATTTCTCAATACTTAGAGAACATGAGCGGCAATTATTTACCTGAAACAAGTGAATTATTTTTCTTGACGAAGATTGGTAATATTATGCGTATTGATAAATATTGTATCATGCCGCAATGTCGTTCTTTATCTTTCGTATAAATGTGGAATGTAATTCAGTTGGTGAATGATACTCGATTATATATATATATATATATATATATATAGCGAGCTTAGTAATGTTGTTGTAGATTTGCACTAGGTTACTCTTAACAAAATTTTATTAGTTGACCAGAATTATCTCTGATGTTCGATTGTGCTTATGATGCGATACAGTAAAAACTTAAAATAAACTGATTTGTCAATGTAGCCTTGCTTTGAAGTTGACTTGGCGTTATTGGTGTTGTGTAGAGTCTTATTTTACTACTTGGGTAAATTTCTCTATCAGATCTAGATCCTCAACTTCATATTTCGGTATTCTTCGTTCCTTTTTTAACTTGTTGTTGTTGCCATTAATATTATTTTTTAAATCTTTTTAGAAATTATTTTTCTTATGTGTTTAATTTGTCTTCACTTTTTATTGTCACATTGTTATATAACAGTGAAATATCAGTTACTCAATGCTGTTATATTGCTGTGTGTTGACGATTAATGGGCATAGGTGAAAACGCCTGCACATTTTGGTCAATATATATATATATATATATATATATATATATATATAGACCAATCGTATACAAATTTGTCAGTATAAACTAAGAATTGTATAGTGTAGGAAAAGCAATTCATCCAGTATAGCTGTTTCGGCCTTATTGGGAACGCATAAACTATTCAGAATTTAGTCGCGGTGTGGGTTCGAATTTGGGCACGTCTGCCGCTCCTATTGATAAGTTTCCAAAAAGCACGGAACATGTAAACTCGAGGTTAAACGTTTCGTTCACACTGCCTTTGGCATATCCATCTAGTCGTATTTTAAATAATTTGTTCCTGTGTAGTTATTACCTAATACACAATTGTATATACATCAGTAATGAGCAACAAGGAATAGGCATTTGTTAAATATTTGATTTAATGATGTCATTGTTATCACGCAAAGTGATAACTGATGTCAATTGAGGCCGTTGTGTGGGTTTTCTCTTGTAAAATCTGTTCACATTTAGTCTTTCGTTCATGTGGATCCTCATTGGCATCGCCTTTAACCTACATTTGCAAATGATTACACAAATAATTAATAACTATTTATTTACTCAATGCGTAGTTACTGCTCTGTAGGTGATAAACTGTGTTACTTTGAACAAAATTCTCCAAGGCTTTTAGCTCGACTTCATAAATACTGGCGACCAATGATGAGTACTCAATGAGAAAGAAACTGGTCTAGTCGATGAGTTATTTAATATCAGCTAAATACTGTTTGTGGCGGAGAACTAATTTATATGCAATTATGTATTAGTTATTGCGAATCTAGTAACAAATTTATTCAATTATTACCTGAAGGATTAACCAAAGACAACATAAACAGAAAATACGTTCTCGTGTACATTCACCGCATCAGTAGGCGTCGGTATTACGCCCTTTACCCACTATATTTTGGTGAGGAATTTGGGAAAAAAGGACGGTACCATCTCCTAGATTAATGTGTAAACCTACAGTAGTAAATCTAATATCATATAAAGTCTCGACATTGCGACTTCAACGCCTATTCTCCCAATATAATAGATATACCGAGTCTGTAATGTATACAAACACAATGGCTATTGTGTCAGTATGTAACAGCTATATACGGTTTGTGGCGGAGAACTAATTTATATGCAATTATGTATTATGTTATTTAAATGGAAGTTGCGATGTTGATATAAACACCGGTCCAATTATATATGTATATTGGTCAGTATAAACGAGGCATTGTGTAATCTTGAAAAGACAATTCATCCAATAGACCGGTTTCCTCTTTATTGGGAACTCTACAAACTGTACAGAATTTCCTCGGACAGTATTGAAGAGTTCCTCATAAAGTGAAACCGGTCTATTAAATGAATTTCCTTTTCAACATAGTACAAATTTTAGTTTACATTGGTTTTATGTATATAATGGGACTTTTGTGTTTCAATATCGCTACCTTGATTCAAATAATTTTCATCGCCAGCACAATAATTGATCGTTTAATAACCGTAGAAGAATTTATTTTTCTATTATATGTGATGTTTAGTTTATACCGACAATATTGATATGATCAAATACTGCCTATGTAATTGAATTCGATATCAATTCTCTGTGTGAATTTGTCTTATTATGACTGATCGGAGATTATTAGTTTCACATTTAGAACGATTTCGGTAACCAAGTCTAACCAAAAAGAGGTATTTGTGTAATCTTATGATACTGTAAAATGTACAGTTCAATGTCGTAATGGATAATTTGCATGATTAGGAAGCGAGTGATTCTGGTTTTTAATCCAAAATGTGTCCTTACTTGCGTCTAAACGTAAATGTGAAGTATGATTGAAACCAGTCTATTGAATTGCATTTGCTTTCTTTAACATCTTTTTGTTCATATATACTTCTATATACAGCACTTGCCTATGTGGAATATTGTCGATTTTATCATGACTGATCTGGGATGACCAGTTTGAACCTCAGGGTAAAAGATTAACTAGGTAGGACTCATTTTGAGGCAGCGAATGATAATTAAATGGAGTGTGTGACGGTGTATTGTATTAACTATGTGGTTGAACCAGAGTTCAATCATTGTTTGTTGTAAATCTGTTTAATTATTGTGAGTGCCGTATAAATAGGAACTCGGTCAAATAGATTAATTTACTATAATCAAGGTTGTGAACTTGATATAAACACCTGACCCATTAAGTACACACATTTGTCATTATAAACTAAGAATTGTATAGTGTATAAAAGGCGATTTATTAAGTGGTTAGAACACTAGATACCGAAGCAGACGTTCTCAGGTTCGAGCCTTTCTGCGGCAAATTCTGGTCAATACTTAATGTGTTTCATTGAGAACGAAACCGGTCTACTACACTATACAATTCTTAGTTTATACTGACAAATGTATGTACTTAATGGGTCAGGTGTTTATATCAAGTTCGAAACCTTGATTATAGTAAATGTTATCACCGCCCGCGCAACCAATGTTCGTTTAAATAGATTAATTCATTGTCGTCGTTTTGCGTAGTGGCGATTTTTATACTAAAACCTCTGCTATATTCTCTTTTATGTGTTTTATTATCGAATTCATAGATTTTTTGTATCTCTTTAATTCCTTTACAATTTCTCTAAAATGATTCTGTTAATACCGAATTCTTTTGTGGGCCGTGCTATATTCTAATATGAACAAGTTTTATCTTTATTCGTCATGTACATTCTTTTCTTCCAATAAGTTGTGGAAGGCATAAACATAGACTGAATTTAAATTTATTTTGTAGGTCTTCAGGTAGTGACAGCGAACTTTCAAATAATAGCTCTTCGGTTTCCATGAACCCAAATGAAAACGGAGAGGCTACACACGGCTGCACTGAGCTGGGTCATAAATCTGAAAGTGAGCCACCAGTAGAAAATGGCCACGATGCTAAACAGTTATCTGACCAATCGTTGCCTTCATGCAAGTCACCAGATTCTCAGATTGCTGCTAATCAGAAATCAGCACGAAAAATCCTCGACTTGTCACGCAGCAGTAGTCTTAGTTCTCTTCTTAGTGATGCAAGTTGTTGATATAAATCAATTCTTTGAAATTGTTTTATGGCGCTTATTTTTTATTTTTGTAAAATTTTATGCTATTTAATTTTAATTCAGATACCAAAAATATGCCGCTTGCTGTAGCTAGTTATACATAACGAATCTTTCCGATGTTTATAAGATAAAGCTACTGGATTTCATGCAAAGCCTTGAGTTTCTTTTAATTAAGAAGTTAACTTATTAAATTAAAAAAATCACGGATTGCGAGAAAGCTAAAAGATATGGAATGGCAAGTTTCGGCTGTCGAAACAACTTAATCTTTTTCACATCAAAAGCGAATGCCCAAAGTGGTTGCTGCTCATCAATCTTTGCTGACAGGTAATCTAATAAATTGAATAAAAGCAATACTTCCATACTAGAAAAGATTGACCTCGTAAGAAATGCAAGACGAGCTATAGAGAACCATTAACTTTGCTCTTAAATAGTCCACCTGCTGTAGTATAAAATTAAATGTTTAAAACCATCAGCAAGGCCCATTTTGATCCGAAGCATAAATGTTCCGAATGGAACCCTATTTCTAAATATTAACGCATTCATCTACCTGTGTTCCTGGTGATGCTAGCAGGATCGGCTTTTTAGATCTCGGGAATTTGTAAATTATACGAATAGTTCAGCTATCACCTAACATGTATTTAAGCCACGTATCCTAATTTATGCTGATAGGATTGCCATCTGTGGTTTCTACAAATTGTTTAGCTCGTTTTGGTTTACGTGATTGCCTTCTGGGCGTCATTTTTACTAGAACAAACGACGTTCTAGATCTCCTGCAAGTTGGGTCCCAGCGAATCTTATGCCAATATAGCAGAATCAGCCAGGTCTCTCAGCTGAACTCAATTTTCTCCTGAAGATTTTTTCCGTTAGAGTATATTTTAATTTCTGATGAAAAGTTTCGGTGTGACCAAATAAGCGACATCATTAAAAGGGGTTGAGTTATCACTTCTGCAGCTCTATTATTACCATAATCATCACAGACAATAATACAAACGTAAATAACGGAAGATTTGTAGATGAGTACAAAATTGTTCACAAACTTGATAGACATGCCATTCAAATTTAAATCCTGTCTGGCTCTGTATAGTTCACATAAGTTTGATGAAGAGTTGATAAAACTAATACCACAACTGTGTTAGTGTCATCTTTTCTTGGATGGGCGCAATAACGACACCTCTGGACGAACTCTTCCATCCCTTTTGTGCAAATGATCTTATGCACTTCCGGCTAAAAATGTATTGAATCGAACTTGAAAACATAACAAGGTAGGCTTTCGACTCCAGCGAGTCTGTGTGTATAGCAAATTCCACTGAGTATTTCAGTAGAAGTGGGCCTATATAATATACTAATAAATAAAACAAAGAACCTATCTATACGAGCACATTGTCTAGTTAATTCTTTGATGTTAAAAAAGTAACCACAGAAAAGTTTATAACATGGATGCGTTTTCTGTTTTACCATTTGATGACGTTACGTTATAACAATTTTACAAGGTTTTATTTTTTAAATAAACCTATTACGCAACTATTAATTTATTTTCATTTCTCGTCCTATATATAATTTAGAATGACGAATGTGAGATGCAGAATGATGCCAATGAGTTAGACAACAATCGTTTAAACTCAATACGAGGCCGACGTCCTAGAGGCAGACCACCAAGGTCGCGAGCTTCCACTATGATGGGCTCCCGAAGTCTTTCTTCACAGACGGTTGATTTAGAGTGTCAACAAGACAAAAATTCGCATATCCGAGGAGGCAAAAAACGTAGAGGAAGACAAAGGAATGTCACTAGCCATGACCCAGGAGTCAGTTTTTTCATAAATTATAATATTTTATATAAAATTCTCAAGTTTGTCTGTCTAATCGGAATAAGCTATGTTTAGTATCTGTCTGCCAGTTTTCGGTGATAATTTACACAGATTTACCAATCAAATACTGCAACGTCATATATATATATATATATATATATATATATATATATATACTAACTATATATATATATATATATATATATATATCTCCACGATATATCTCCTAAGACCACAAGTTGTATATAGCCAGTTCAAAGCTGGCATTGTAAAAACGAACATTGTCACTTGTGAAAGTTATACTGAATGGAAGTATAATTGGAAGATTTCAATTTTTTATGTCGTCAGTATAAACTAAACATTGCATCAGGTAGCAAAGGTAATTCATCCAGTAGATCGGTTCCGCCCTTATTCAAATATTACCGAACATTTCATGTCTTAAGAGCTTACAAATAGGTCCATGTAAAGGAAAGGATAGTCAAAATAAAGTTCTAATATGACTTAAAATTGATTATAGAATGCAATTTGAGTCACAGAATCCGATGCAAATTTGACCAATTCTGTACAATGCTTGAAGTGTTCCATATGATGATGAAATCGGTCTACCGGATGAATTGCCTTTTCTACCTAATACAAAATTAAATTGATAACCTATTGACTACATAGGTGATATTTTATTATGATTCTGCACATAAGATTCTTTCCAGGTCATCTTGATTTGATAAGCAGTTTTTTCAGTATGCAAGTCTCATTCGAGATTTGTTAATAGTTTTGCAGCTTCACATTTCGTGGTAGCTGTATTAATAACTCAAATAATATGTGTGGCAAGGTAAATTTAAGAATCGTAAGCGCGAAGATAGCGTTTACAACTAGATACTGTTTGTTGCGGAGAACTATTATATATGCAAGTATGTATTAGGTGTTGCGAACCTAGTAACAAATTAGTTCACTTGTGACCAGAAGGATAAACCAAAGACAGCATGAACGGAAAGTATAATTTTATGCACATTCGTTTCGTGCCTACTGGCGACTCATCAGTAGGAACCGGTGTTACGCCCTTTAATCACTATATATTTGGGTGAAGAGTGTGTACGAGATTGTATCGTCGTATTATCCCACATTCGTCACCAAAATATATAGTGGTTAAAGGGCGTAATACCGGCTCCTACTAATGAGTCGCCAGTAATCATGAAACGAATGAGCATGAACGTTTACAACTGTTATATAATTAAACGAACATTGGTTGCGCGGGTGGTGATAACAATTATTATAATCAAGGTAGCGGTCTTGATATAAACACCTGACCCATTAATTACTTACATATGTCAGTATAAACTACGAATTGTATAGTGTAGAAAGGCAATTCATTCAGTAGACCGGTTTCGTCCTTATTGGGAACTCATCAAGTACTGGCCAGAATTTGCCGCGGACAGGATACCAACCTGGGCACGTCTGCTTCGGAATCTGGTGCTCTAACCACTGAGCTATCCTGCCGCACACTACACTACACACAATTTTCACCACCCGCGCAACCAATGTTCGTTTAATTATATAAATGTTCATTTCAACACCATTTCCCCATGTAATGTGGTGTCTGTTCAGTAATGACAGATTGGGCATGGTTAGTTGGAACTTTGGGTCTAAATGGATGCCATATGAGCTCCACCTAAGGGAAAAATTGACTAACCAAGTTACATTAGTTAGTATATAACTGAAAATTGTGTGTAGTGTGGTGTGCGGCAGGATAACTCAGTGGTTAGAGCACCAGATTCCGAAGCAGACGTGCCCAGGTTCGTATCCTGTCCGCGGCAAATTCTGGCCAGTACTTGATGAGTTCCCAATAAGGACGAAACCCGTCTACTGGATGAATTGCCTTTTCTACACTATACAATTCTTAGTTTATACTGACATATGTAAGTAATTAATGGGTCAGGTGTTTATATCAAGACCGCAACCTTGATTATAATAGTTTACAACTGTTGTCACTTTTACAGAAACTAGAATATCTAACTTATTTAAATCAAGGGTGAGATCTTGATGTAAACCGGTCCAATTATATACTTATACTTGTCAGTATAAACTAAACAGTAGAATATGGAAATGGCAATTCATCCAGTAAAAGAAAAATAGTTTTTTGAAGTTGAATTATGGAAATTATCTGATCTGTATTTTGACTAGTGCAGTAATGATTCCAGTTGTTTTCCTTTTTGAATATGATATCTTCCGTTGGTCCATCCTCACTAGTTTGCTTGCTTCATTAGTTCGTTTTGTAAAATTGGTGACAATGAACCAATTGCAGAAGGCTGTCTTGAAAAAATTATTTTGACTAAATTATTATTTTTATTATTAATGCTTCTATTTTATTTTCATTTTTATTATTTTTTAGTTTGTCTTTTCTCTTAATTAATTTTTTCCTTCTTTTCTCCTTGTTACATGGCAGTGAAGTATCATTAACTGACGGCTTTTGTATTGTTGTCCGAGATGATGAAGATGACTATGATTGTATCCATACATAAACATGCATATATTACATAATTATGGACAGTAAATCAGCATTTTGTAAATGTATATGTATTGCTGAGCTCTGCCTAGTCCTGTTTACGGAATGTTTTTTTTGTTTCGTTTGTTAAACTTGTGAGGCGAAATGCAATCTGATGAAGGCCTGTGGTAAATTAGGCCGAAATATCTTATCAAACGAAAACTACTGTGACCATGAAGCTGCGTTAGTCAAAACACATATCAGGTAATTACAATTAATCCAGGTTTGCAAATAAAAAAACATCATTCAGCTTACTATATCATCCTATGCTCGCTGACAAATAACCTGCTCGGGTTCCTTGCTTGTCCTCACTACTAAATTGAAATATTTTGTCCGAGCTTATTGGTTTCACCTACATTGACAAGGATTCTAGATTTCCTGTTATTCACCAGATTTTTTCTTAGAAGCCCATTAGTTAACTGTTTTATTTGTGTAAAATGTGTAAAATGGAAAATGGAAGTTCATTGGTTATCTGTTTTATTTATGCAAAATGTGAAATCTGGACTCTTTATTTTGATTCTGCATAATAAAAAACTTTTTTTATTAATTTGCATTATTTGCTTTTATTGTATACATAAATATTTAATTAAGTACTTCAAATTTTCACTGGTATTTGCAGAAATCTTCCATTTCGCATCGCAGAGATCATCCTCTACAACGTGAAGGCTGGTCAGATTCAAGAAGTGTTGATGAAGATAGCGATGATGAGCATGAGTCTGATGATAGCAAAGAACACGAATATGTTGGAAATACTGACTTGTCTAATAACGAGAATGACGAAGATAGTTGCGATGACGACGAAAGTGATGGTGAGTTTGATGATGGCAAGGAGAACGTTGGTGGCGATAGGGATGCTAACTACAATATGCGCTTCGGCCAATGTGACATACCTACAGAAAAGTCTGCCCGGTCTGCCCTAACGGGCTCGAAATATAATTTTAGCGAAAGAAAAAATTTAATCAGTGACGTAAACGAATCGCAGCATGAAAGAATGTCTTTTAGCCAGGTAATTTTTATAATCATATTTCAGATATAATGCTTGTTCACGAGAGGTAATCATTTAAGTAGGACTGTTTCTGGACTGAGTGCAAGATTTGTTGGTTTAAAATTGAAGTTATGTTTTTTGAATTAATAACTAGCTCTACACATTATGTCGTGGTTTTAATTGTTTTACCCATGTTTATCGTTTAAAGTTGGCTTATTCTTATTATTTAATATTGATTAAACCAGATGAATTTCTTCTTTTACAATGCTAGTATTTTATTATTATCTTGACTATAATGTAAGGATAGCTTGATTCTGCAAAAATGGTCATCTATTCGTACTGTTTTACTAAAATAGATCGCAGAATAAATATGATCAGTCTTACGTCTAATACTTCAAATCTAAGTTGATGTTTTCAGTTACCATTTAAAACGATTCTATGTAATAAGCAAGAACATGATTTTTTTAATGAAATGATCATTGGTTACTCTCGCGGTGGTATCCACTATTTAAATAAGAATTGCCATCTTGACATAGACACCAGTCCCTGTTGGGACCTCTTCATGTACCGTCCAGAATTTGCCGCGGACAGAGCCTATAAGGTAATTCTTTAGGACTAAAGTTGCGGTTTTAAATAAAAACCAGTTTTATTTTATATATCTATATATATATATATATAGAAAAGACAATTCGTCCTATAGATCAGTTTGCTCCTTATTGAGAATTCTTCACAAACTGTCCAAAATTTGCCGCGGAAAGGTCTCGAACCTGGGAACGCCTGATTCTGAATCTGTGGCTCTACACACTTAGCTGCTCTGCCGTGCACTAAAATTTTTTTGGAGCAATATACTAATTATTTTGACCTAAATTTCCAACTAGCAACCCACAATCTGTCATTATAGAACACAAATAAACGTTACCTGGTGAAGTCTTATTGAATTGAATTCCTATATAATTAAGCGCTAATTAGTTACGTGGGCGATAATAACATGTATTAAAATTAAGGTTGCGATCCAAATAAACTACCAATTACTATTACACACTCACACACACACACACACACACACACACATATATATATATATATAATGTTTCATTACCTTATAACCATACGAAGCGAGAAAAGAATATAAATAACGCCAAAAATAATACTGTAGATTCAAATTTTTAGTTAGATTTACGTTAGATAGAGATAGAGTGCTTAGTTAATATACGTATATTTATCAAGATAACACAGATGTGAGGCAAAATAAACTTATACAAAACACCAATACGGCGAAGTCAGCATTAGGGCAAGGCAACATTAGAAATCCAGCTTCCTTGTGGCTTTCACTGTATCACATCATAAACAAACCAACCTCGCAACCAACTTTTCCCTGCAAGGAAAAGAAAGCTACGAAGAGGATTATACTAGGCATCTGCAACTAGAACACCATTTAGCTCGATTCGATGTCATCGCAAAGAGTTTCTAATCAAGAACTATGATGCGCAAGTGGACGCCATCCTGGCAGACGAGTAGGTCCTATACTATCCAATTTAAATATATGTCAAAATCTGCCCACCCTGTTTGTTACGCTATTCGGGTTCTGAATGAGAGAACAAATCTCTACTTGGCAATCGAATTAAGGGCATACGAAAAATGTAACCGAGCTAACGAAGTTGTTGGAGCCTTATTTCTACGATGGATAAATGAATGATCCGAGTCAGCATAAGTGTTCCAAAGAGAACGACAACCCGTTATGCAACCACGCCATTTATATTTTATTGCTATCAAAAAGCCGTTTACCGTTATCGTTGCGCGTCGAGCTTAAAGTGTATCTTAAACATAAATAAAATTCTGGGTTACTTATGCGACCAAATTGTGCATTCGTGTCACCCGTAACCAAGACTATATCTGAACTTCGTGCTCTAATAAGTCCGGAATTTAGTCCGGAGCAAGAAGCGTCCTTGCTTTCGTCTGCGCTGCTATCGCTAGGAGCGTATGCAGATATAACGAACAGGTAACGCTGATTACTATTTTTCAGTGATTACAGTCTACTATTTAAAGGGATCCATTCAATTAAGCAAGATTCAGTACGTAGGATCCTATATTCTGGTTTCAGATTATTCAGCATACTCGATTTATGATTTTTCCAACGTACGTGCCAGAGCTGCTTTCTGTCTAAGCTGTTTAAATGTTTGCACATTACTTATTTTTAATGTATAAAAGTCTATTTAAACTATTTTATATATTTGGCTCGGTGATATGATCACCAACCATATTCATGGTATATAAAAGAGCGTTATTGTTAAATTGAGAAGAGGAAAGGAAAGAAAAAGAGTCAGAATCGGAGTAAAAGTTGCCTGCAATAGCCCGATTTCGCTTATCCACCCTACACGGCTCAGCGACCATTTTTATACTGAGCGACGTCAGATACAGTGTGTAGTTATTGTAATTCGTATTGTTCATTGTTATATGGGGACTGTAAAAGAACACTAGGTCGCACATTCCTAGCGAAGATGGTTTTTATTCGGAGTTTTCCTTCTCCTAGATAGTCTGCCAACCTAAGCTGATGAGCACTATCTGCCCAGAAGCCAGAGGCCAAAGTTAAATTCAGCAGCCGAAACTTGCCCTTCGCGTCTCACTCGCTTGCTTACATTCCGTCATTCCACATTTAACAATAAAATTTACTGCTAAATTAGACGAAACTCGAGGCTTCACATGAAAGTCGATGATGGCTGTGTCCCATTTTGATCCTGCAAGGTTCATGATGCCATTCCCGAGTTGACTAGCTTGTGCCCGCCGGTCGTCAGGCCGGAATTTCTATGACTACGGGCATGGCATTTATTAGTGTAAAATAAGCATTATACAATGCAACAAAGGCAATTCATTCAGTAGACCGGTTTCGTCCTTATTTACGACTCTTCAAGTATTGTCAAGAATTTGGGGCAACACCTTTTGATTCAAGTAAATTTTGTCAATTCTTGAATCCTTGATTTTTTGTTCTCCTAAACTGCACTAAGTGTACTATAGGAAGAATTGCTTATTCGTTATATTACAATATTTGTTACATTCACCATTTTTAATGTATGAAAAAAGAACCGCAATTCATTCAATAGCCTATATTAATAAATATTTATACCAGTTTCTACAGCATTATTCTGTTTTTGTTAATTTTTTTCGCTCATCCAATCCCAACTGTACATTTTTCGTAACCAATCCCCTCTTAGCTATTATGTCTGTCTTGCTTTTAAGTAATATAAACTGTTCTCTTTTCGGAACGCCATGTGATATATCATCGTTTTCATTTTGAACTTGTCCGCAATTAATAGGGGTGCTGTATTCTGCGGCACATCTGTTAATTTTAAAGGATTTTTCGTTATATTTCTGTTCCAGTCAAATTTGAATTCTTTTTGAATTACTTTCTGCACGTTTAAGCAGAGGTTAAGCTTGTTAACTGTGATGGCTTCCAAAGCTAGTAGCATCTTTCCTGATTTTGCCTTGTATATAATTAATAAATTATTACTACTGACAACTTGACCTGTTATTAGTAAATGTTTACAAATTATTTAAATCAAGTTTGCGAGCTTGAAGTAAACACCAATCCCATTGTATTTAACCAGTCGTCGAACAACATAACAAAACTACTGCCAGCTGCAACGCACTGACGCGTTTCGACCTTCCATGATCATCATCAGAGTACGACGGCAAACTGACTATCGAGGATCAAACCACATTGAATATATATGGAAATCAAATTTAGATATGCGGCTCTCACCTCTACAAATTGTTGATTTTTGTGCAGGTGCTGCACACCTTTGAAATAATTTTTGAGGAAGATACTGATTTATTCTAGATTTAAGACTCGTATTTGATCCGCTGATTAACTGAGCATTGCAGGTACATTAAAATTCGAGTACATTAGTTAGCATAAGTTTTTTGTGTTGAACACAACTCTCGCTGAGCTTTATTCGCTCGAATTACTTTTCTTTTGAAAATCTCAGCTGGAAGATCACCTCCAAAGGGAGCAATTAGCGTCAATCTATGGGGTATTTTTTCCCCCAAATTGGTCTCGATTTTATTACTTTGCCTCAAGTTATACTCCATAAACCAGTCTCGATAGCCATTATTTCTCAGCGTTTCGCGAAACAGGTTTAGCTCTAATTCTACGTTCTTCAGTAAACAAATCCTGCGTATACGTACGCCCAAATTTATTATTAGGTTCCTTTTGTACACTATTGTAATAATAAATATACTGCCCAGTCCAGCCTGATTTCTTGTGGACTTACCTTGAAACAGTACTTTCTTCTCTCGTTATTCCTACATATAGAAATTATAGATATCCGTCTTTTTCCTCTTTGAGTGTAAACTTGATTGCTTGGTCGACCTTGTTTATGTGATGTAGCAGCACATTTGTATCTTTATTCAATGTAGCGTATGTACTTATAGGCTCCGTTGGTAAAAACGGTTTTAATCCAGTTGTTTCTAAATAATGCATGTTCGCTAGGACTGATCCAAAAGGACTACCCATACCTATCCCGTCAAATTTTCTGTAAAAGACTTATTGGAATAAAAAGTTACGTTAGATGTGCATAATAAAAGAAGCTCCATTATGTTGTCAAATTCTATCAATATTTTCGCTACTGATGATCGTAGTTATTCACAGAGAATATTTATAGTTTTATTTAGTGGAATAATAGTAAGCTGGGATTGTATGTATAGGGACAATATTTTTCATAATAGCATTAATTTTGTAATCGATGCTATTATGAAGAACACTCTCCCACACATTCAGGACGCTGGAGTTGAAGTTCTCCCAGGAGATAAACTAGTAGATCTTGACTATGCGGACGATATCGTACTATTATTCGACAATCAGCATGCTGCCCAGACCACCTTAAATAGATTAGCAGACGTTGTTCCGTCTTTCGGTATGAAATTCGCACCCTCTAAATTAAGATACTGTTACTGGATCACCCACCACTCACTCCAACGTTGCGACTGCAGAATGAAGATCTTGACATAGTCGACAGGTTTACATATCTTGGGAGCTCTATCAATAACGTAGGCAATATGTCCGACGAGGTGAGAATACGGATCGTGAAAGCTGGAGTAGCTTTCTCGAACCTTCGTCATTTATGGTGAAACGCCAATATTTCACTTTGCATTAAAGGTCGTGTTTACAATGCATCTATTAGCGCAGTCTTACTATACGTTAGTGAAACTTGGCCTCTTAGAGTTGATGATTTGAAACGCTTGCAGGCATTCGATCATCGTTGTTTGAGAAGTATAGCACATGCTGGTTACCAACAACGAATAACTAACGTTGACATCCGTAGACGTATTTTCGGATCTGACAATAAGTGCTCGTCGTTAGAAAAACAAATAAGGCTCCATCAACTTCGTTGGCTCGGTCACGTTTTGCGTATGCCCTCATTCCGATTGCCCAGTAGAGCTCTGTTCTCTCATCCAGCACCAGATTGGCGTAAGAAACAAGGTGGGCAGATTTTGACATGGCAGAAACAGTTGAAGTCACTTACATCCAAATTGGGTAGTATAGGACCCACTCGTCTGCCAGGATGGGGTCCTCGTGCGCATCATAGTTCTTGGTTAGAAACCCTTAGCGATATGGCATCGAATCGAGCTCAGTGGCGATCTTGTTGCAGATGTCTAGTAGAATCATCTTCGTAACTTTCTTTTCTTAGTAGGGCAAAGTTAGCTGCGATGTTTGGTTTGTTTATGACGTGAAATACAGTGAAATCCGCAAGGAAGCTGTATTGCTGATGTTGCCTTGCCCGAATGCTAACTTGGCCATAATGGTGTTGTGGCGAGGTTTAGTTTGCCTCATTTCTGTGAGTTATCCTGATAAACTTACTCATAGTAGCTAGGTATTCCTTCTCTCTGCCTCTCTCTCTCTCGTAAATCTCACTAATAATTTGTCTAAAATATTATTTCTGCTCTTATTTATAGATTTTTTTCACTCCTTGGCCCTTTGTCTGACTTCATAAATCTGATTTGCCTGTTTCGCTGTAGCTCATTAAGTCCCTCCAAATGCCTTTTGGTAATCGGTTTATCCACTTTGAATGTGCGCACATATTGGCCATGCGCACTTCGGGGTTCTGATTTAAATAGCGAAGTTTCGTAGTTTTACATTGTTTTTTGTTTGATTGCATCTTCAACAAAGAATTCTATCGATACATGCATATGCATTTCTTGAAGTTCAATTATTCTAGTTTTGCTGTACAGTCTTTCGGCCCAAGAGAGAGAAAAATGACTTTACTTGGATTTTCAGGAAACTGTGTGATTTTAGAACATTTTATTTCGCGCTATTTTTTTTTCTTTTGCTATCCAAAAACCTTCTGTAATATGGACAACTTATTTTTAAAATAATATTCGAATTCCATACTCTATCATCTTTAGTTTCGATTCTATTATTTATACTTCTTCGATGACATATTATAGAATGTGGCGACGAACATTCTCTGACAGATTTTGGTTGGTACTTTTCCAACGCCTAATCACATGTTGGGATTTCTCATCACTTAGAACACTTGTGTAATAAGGCACGCGTTCCAATCGAATAATATCTATTCCTTAATATTCATACGTTGAATGGGGTTGCTTTAATTTACAATATTTGTTAAATACGTGGATGCGTTTGTGTATACATTTGAGTATGGTGTAAACCCAGAAAATTCGGATAAAAAATGTCGGAATATCTGGTTCCAACGTCATTTTCAGATAAGCAGCTGATGAAAGGCTTCAAAAGAAAGGGACAGGCGCGAACACATGAATCAAGGTAAAAATCGATGCACCTGGAAATGTAAAGGTTTCCAGATGTTACCGGCCTTCGAGTGTTGAAACAGTTTGGTCATTAAATTTCGCTCTCAATTAATGCCTTCTGACGCATAAGACAATGACCTAAAACTAATCGATCATGAGTATCAGATAACTGTTCGGATAATTTGTTGAAGTAACAGTTGTTCAGAAATAGTTGTAATTCTAGATTTTGATGAACGTTAGAATACACTGAAATACATTGTGTTGATACCATGTGACTCGGCAACTATAGGTTTGGTACCATGTACATTTTCAGCAACCATAATGTTGGTATCAAGTTCTGGTACCCTTTACGGACTTGTTATATATATATATATATATATATATATATATATATATATATATATATATTATGTATAGTGAGTTAACTTTGAATTCGCATTGTCGAAATATATATGAAGTTAACTTCACTACTGCAGGCTTACACATTCGTCTTGGAGGTTGTACCGTCCTATTTTCTCACATTCCTCACCAATATATAGTGGGTAAAGAGCGTAATACGGGCTCCTACTGATGAGTCGCCAGTGAGCACGAACGAATGTGCATGAGATTATACTTTCAGTTCATGCTGTCTTTGGTTTATCCTTCTGGTCATATTTGAATTATTTTTTTACTAGGTGCTCAACACATAAAACACAATTTCTACCGTTTTTTGCCTGTTTTTATGCTTCGAATGCGTAGAAGCAGTTCGTCGTTGCGCTCGATGTCAGCATGATTTTTGTCTAAGAGAATGATAGGGCAGTTGCGAGGATGGTGATTTGGTTTAAATGTAATTTGATATATAATATATTTTTATATTACAATTACTCATATTTCTTTGGCTTAGATGAAATGGTATTTAATTTGACAAAGTACGCATAGTATTAAAGCATGACTTGCTTTTATTATTTACACATTCGTATGTTGAGTTAGTAGCAAGTTTCTTTATCTTTATGATTTCAATAACGGCATTATTTTCTTATAAAGGAACAGCAGCAAATAGTGTTTATGTTCTTTTGTATATCCATTTACAGAATGGTCTCGGGGAAACCCTAGCTGACTCAAATGAAGATACAGATGAGGAGTCGAACTACTTCGGTGATCGTTTTGCTTCGCAAACACATACAGAAAATGCTTTTGTTGAAAGGAGAAAACAGAATTTAGCATCCTTGAATAGAAATAATGATAAACAACAGTTGAGCCTAGCTAGCGCTTGTCGAAGCAAAGGAAGCGACTTTCACGAAAAAAATTCAACGAAATCTGTGGTTACTACCAGCAATATCTTTTGTAGTGCAGATGAGGAGGAGAAAATCGAAAATGATCAAAAGGCTTTTGACGCATCCGAACGGAATGGCTATGGACATAACGAAATTGAAGCATTGTACAGACAGAAACAACTGGTAAGAATTATTGCGTGTAGTTCCTTCAGATTATACAAGCAGAAACCGAAGTCTATGTCCAGATGGCAAAGTTTGCCTGGCTTCCAATGCTGTCTGTTTATCGCGAGGTGATCTTATATCCTATAGTCCGTATAATAAAGACGGTCTATGTTAGCCATGGTTTGCCTCTTAAGATTGGAGAGGTTGCAACCTCATCTTGATATGCCATATAACAGCAAACCTGCCGTCAGTTTGACCTACGGACACGTTTCTATCTTTCAACCTGATTTTCGGATTGCGTACCGAAATATTTGAATCCACTGTCATCATGATGTTTGCAGATATTTCGGGCTCCAATTACGGAGCCCTTTTTCAATGCCAAACACATCACACACTTAGTTGACAATCAATATGTCAAGTGGAAATATTAATTTAAACCGCCTCATTTATACTTGATTTTAGATCTCTTAAGCATAACGTTTTTTTATAAAAATGTTAGGAAAGTGTATGTTAAATTGGTTTGTGTATGTGTCTGCATGTATACACTCTTCGCAATGAGATTACAGTGATATAATGACAATTAATGACAACTCACTAGATAAGCGTACGTCATGCCTGTGTGATGTGTTCTCGTTTGTTTTGAATTGAGGAGTAATCAGTTAATGCAAGTGTACACTCATCCCAGTGAAATTACAGCGATTTGGCAACATCTGACTATTCACTGGATAAGCGTGTTTGTGTGTATGTGCGTGAGCGTTTACTTAAAACTAAGAGCTAATCTGTTACATGTAATTACAGGCACGTGTAACGGTCATACAAGTAAAACTAAAATGATAACTGTCATTTCCTAGCTGCACACGTCAGACCTATTTTACACTTACTTTTCTAAATGAAGTAATTACGAGTGGCATTTCGGTGAGGAGGAGGAATGACACTATTAATAGAGTAAATAATTAATAGGTAGTAAAATTAAATTAGAAACGGATAAAGTGTTTCAATAATTGGAGCCAGAAATATCTGCAAAAATCATGATGACAGTGGATTCAAATATTTCGGTACGCAATCCGAAAATCAGGTAAATTGTTTATTTCCTGTCTCGCAACATGTTTCTTTTAAAACGTTTTTATCTTGTTTACTTGTCGTCAGAACACAAAGGATAACTGAATAACGGTGATCCGAACAGGGATAGCATATTTATGAAAAGACGTAGTACAAACATCATTCCTTGTAACCTAAAAAGCCTGGCTGCAAATTTACAAAGCTAACAAATAACGCTTTGCAACTTACGTTGCGTCAATTCGTTTCTCCGGCTAATTTTGCCCGAATTGCTTCAGTAGTCTGTCATGTATGAAGTGAAAGCAATTTTATTACATAGACAGACACATGAAATTGAAATTCTTTAAATTGATGATGTGTAGATGGCATGTCGAAGTACCGTTTGGCTGGTAAATTTTTATATTTATTAATTCCTTCTCATTCTCAGATGACATTGCTTTTGACAGTCTGATCGAAACATCAGATTAGGAAGCTATACATGCGGCATATTAGAGGATAGATAAATTGCTTAATTTTAATATATTAAATTTAGTGTCTCTACAATTGAAAAAACCTTATCAAAATAGGTAGCATAGCTTACTTAAGGCAGATTCATGATGAATACGTCTGAAAGTCCTGAGAGATGCTGTTCCGCATCTTATCATCATTGATACTACGTATACGAACTAATTATCGGCTGGCAGCTGGGCGCCATTCTTAGACTTTATTTGAAAATTGATAACAGTTCTTTTTAGGCATTGGCTGCAATTGATTTTGTAACTCTGTCAAGCCACTACTAATGCATAAAGAGCTTCAACAAACCCAACGATATTTTCAGACACCTTCTTTCAGCTTGGTTATCTTTAGTATTTTACCCCACAATTGATCGACATAGATCTAATATTTCAGAAAATATACTGGATTTCAATGTTGACTTCATTGTCGAAATTATAAAAATATATATCTTTTAATGTTATGTGGTTTGACTTGTGGGTAATTCTTCCATGCTCATTTAGTTATATTGTTCATTTTATGTTATTGTAATTCAGATGTTTCATTTTTATACGTTACATTTGGTAGCGTCTATATTTAGTGCTTAAGTAAATTTATGTATTGTGTAACTGTTGACCTGATAAAATTTTGCTGCCGACATGCAAAGCGATCTGTAATCTGAGAATGCTAGATATTTTGCAGATGTTCAAATTTTGCTGGAAATATTTCAGCTAGCAGCTATCATCTAAGATATTTTTTGTCTTATTCAAGATTAGGTCGTGATTTGAGTTAGTCATGTATTAATATGCTTTTAGAAAAGATCGTTTAATCGATGTATTATATGTTTAGCTCAGTCACGTGTTTTTGTTATGACAAGAACAGCTTGTCTTCTTTTTTCTATTTTCAGATGAACAAACAACCCTCTGCAACTAATGGTATTGATGCAGATTCGGGACATAATACGGGCGACGAATCGGCTGTTTCTGTCGAAGTGGTTGAGGTAAGAAATCAAAAGTACGGCTCGCGAAATAAAGTTGGGAGAGAAAGATTTTTGTGACTACGTTTATTCATAAATAATATCTTTTGGTTTGTTTTTACCTGCTAGACAAACCCAATTGATTTACAAAAAACAGAAATGATTTATTTTTAAATCTGTTGAGCTGTTTTGTACAGCCTATATCAAAATATGTTTTACAAATTAATATGATTTTAACAGTTCGTGCAAGTACACATTTTTAAGCTAGATTTATTTTTGGCGTAATATTGTTTATAAACAAATGAGTGAGATAAACTAACCAAATATTATACTCTAATAGCTATATTTGGAAGGTGGATGTTATTGTTGTTGTGATGGTTTTTCACGTGTATGTCACGCCAGACTATCCTGTTGATGCTTAAGCACTGTTAGAGTTGCTCGTGTCAAGCAAACAAATGAAGAGAGATCAGAGTAACACAATCTCAGCCCAGATCTAGTAATAAGGAGCCCAGTGTTCGTTTGCAGCACAAAAAGCTATGAATTTATAAGTATGGTCAGATTATGTACGGCTTTGTATAAGTAATAGTAATAGTATCGCTTTTCAGCAGTTCGTACATGCAAACTCTTCAAGCATCAATCAGAAGTACTATTAGTATAATTCCATTATTTATAAATAAATTACTTTAATTATTTCCAAAACTGTAAAACCAAATGAAGATTTTATTATTTCAAGATAAAAACCAATCAACTTTTCACTAACAACTGGAACGAAGTTGCGACGCTAACGTCACTCGCAAGTACGATGGTCTTTTGATCGTTTTAAACAGTCATTGGTTGAACGAGTGACGCTAACAATTTTTAAAATCAAATTTGCGAGTTTTAGATTAACAGCAATCCGATTGTATTTGACCAGTTACGCAGCATAAAAAAGCTACCTCATTCACTCTTGTTGACGCGTTACGACCTATAGTCATCACTAGAGCATGAGGAAAAACTGAATAACGTGGATCAAACCGCAATGCATATATAAGATAAGAAAAATAGGTATTTTGCCATCACCTATATACACTTGCCAAAAAGGCACACAACGTTAATGTTCGTAACTGCATGGAAATGGTACATGTGACATTTGCAGTCAAATAAAACATATGCGAGTCTAATATAATTTAGAGCTGCGTATCTATTTGTGTTTCCCTCGTTTGTCAGTTCACCGTCGTGATCTGATGATAACTGGCGGTATTCTGCACTGTTTGCGTCTGATTCATTAAATTTGGGCTGATGCTCGTTTTGTTATTTTTTGCGACTGTTTAAATAATAAGAAAATATTTTTTATCTCAAACTTGATTTAAATACAATTTATCAGTACCCATGTTATAAATTATTGCATAATCGTATAATTTATACAAGTTTAATGGGCGCTGCGAAAACGTATTTTTGTGACTGCATGGAAACTGCTGCCGAGATTCCAATCAAGTGCAATGTATGCAGGACTACTGATGGGTGAAGCAGGTTTTTATTTCCAGATCTTACATATGCATTGCGGTTTGATCCCCACTTATCAATTTTCTGTCAGCATTTCTTAGTCTTATCTGAAAAAAAGTCGAAGTTAAGCCTACATTGGTTTTCAAATTTTTCCGTAAGTATATTATATCACCATTTAAAATTGTGCATATGCACCAAAATGCATGTAATGTTTGCCGGTTTAGCGAAAACTCGATGGGGTACTAATGCCATCAATAGCATTATCATCCGTTCCGAAAAATACAAAGTAGGCTAAAACAGGTAAGAGAAATACTTGAACATTTGCTTTGACCACATTGTCTGCTAAGCAGAGCTGTGTAACCATTGTATACAAAAATAATGAAAAAAATTATGATACGTCGAAAGTCAACAGAAACGTATATTAATCGTAATTACCCACACATGTAAAATATAGCATTAAAAATTCGTACATTTTTGGAAGACCATGCCTGTGAGTAAATTTTTTTATACTAATTTTGGTAAAAATCGGTAAATAAAACAGCAACTGTACATTCATTGGTGTGTTTTTTATTTAAACTACAGATTTGCTTATATGTATATGTTAAATACTGAGTAAAACAGTTGCTTGGGTAGGTTCGTCATAGCTTAGTGCTTGGCATTTAGTGTATTGGCCGAATGACGTAATATTGGCCAATCTCTGGTTTCGGTGTTGTAGCACAAGAATTTTAAAATGCATGGATTTTATCTGTGCATTCCATCTTGTAATAGACATTGCCTAAGTTGTCCAAATTTACCTCCGTCGCTCCTTCGGTTTTTTTAACGGACAATAGCAGTAATAAATTTTGATACATCAAGATGCAAATTTATGTCAGGCTAGTTTTCTGAAATGGTAGCCACTTTTCTTGCGCACGAATTCTTCCTTAAGATCATGGTAATAAGGTAACTATTTTGAATTCAATGAATTCCGAAGAGGTCATTGATTACAGTGAAACAATGTGAGGCACACCTTTTTAGGTTTTCTATCAATTTCATTAAAAAAATGTACTACTTTGCTATCTGTGCTGGTGATCATTATTTGTAATTGTACTTTAACTGAGTTGAACCAAGGCATTCCACGAATACTATCTAGTTTCAATGGCGAGATTGTATGGAGAGCGATCGGATAGAACTGGTCATTTTGTAAAATTTACTCTGAATTAATGCGTAATTACGTTAAACCTTTAATTAAATGAGACAGAGCGATTAAATCGATTTGCCGTTCTTTCCAAGTACTGGTAGCCATAATTATTTATCTCCGACCTTGGAGTTGGTGCGCAATGAATTATATGGGCAATTCCAGAGTACTAAAATTAAGCAATCATTGACTGCACGGGTGGTGGCAACCATACTTTAAAGCTTTTGATACGTTGTTCGACGACTGGTTAAATGCAATGGAATTGGTGTTTATTTCAAGCTCGCAAGCTCGATTACAAAAATCCCCGAGTAGTTTACGTAACTAGGCATATGCAGATTTAGTAAATATAATTCGACTATCTCTGTAGAGGCCGGTATGTCTAGTGTCTCTAGGGATCCCAGGAAGACTAATTCGTTGACGATTGACAAAATGTACTTCTATAACTATTAGGCTTCAAACCAAAATTAACCATAACGAGGCATTTAACATCAAACTGTAGCATACGGATACTGTGAGAACAACTGATACATCTATGGTGTTAGTCATTGTTTTCAGTTGCCAACCACATCGTCAGCCCATTAGAGTTGTGCAAGTCGGCCATTACAGCAAATCTTCATTCCATGAAGTGTTATGGCGATCCTAGAATATACAGGTTCGTTGATCTAATTTAACTTATTTGAAGTAGTGATTTCATCATAGTCATAAACAGAATTACTGTATCATGATAAACCTATGCTTCACTGCAGCATATTCATTAAATCATGTTCACGTGTGTGGTAAATGTACACGAGATTACTCATTCCTAGTCGGAAAAATATAATCAGTGCTAATTACTATGGAGAAAATAATGTCTGTCAGGATATCATCATTAAGCAGAGCTTGCCAATAATATTTTTCGTTACACAGAATGGTAAGGGACCGAGTAGTATTGGAAACCAATGAGGGAGGCGCACTGATGCCTATAAGGTAACTTTGGCTTTATACACGTATCCAATTCTTGGCTGAAGCCTTGCCTATATTTTTTAAGTTCGTTTTTATAGCACATCACGAATCCTTCTGAGGAAAACAAGTAATCACCTCTGACGCAAAATAGGAAAACTGATGTCGTAATATTTATTTATTAAAAATTGTGATAAATTAGCACATATGCATTTATGTATCAGGTAAATCGTACCTAGTTAGTAGTCATTTCACACAAGATCAGAGGCATATGCCAAAATTAGCGTGAATAAAAGATATAATATATGGCATGCGTTTCGTACTTACTTGCAATCAATCAATAGATGTCTGTGCTATGCATCAAATCCATTATATATTTAGTCAAGAAATGTGCTCCAACGTGCTGATAAAATATATAGTAGGTTAAGTTTGCGAACTTGAAGTAAACACCGATCTCACTGTATTTAACCAGTCGTAGAACAACATAACAAAACTACCGCCAGCTGTAACGCACTGACACATTTCGACTTTCCATGATAATCATCAGAATTTTTACCACCACCCGCGCAATCAATTATTGCTAAATTGTATTGCCTGTATTTGTATATGTGGCGAAAGATGCAAATAGTTAATGTTCGTGACTGCATAGAAATTGTGTAGCCGACATTTCCAGTCAAGTTCAATGTATGCGAGACTGCTAGAGGTGAGAGCCGCATATCTAAATTTGATTTCCATACATATTCAATGCGGTTTGATCCTCGATAGTCAGTTTGCCGTCGTACTCTGATGATGATCATCGAAGGTCGAAACGCGTCAGTGCGTTGCGGCTGGCGGTAGTTTTGTTATGTTGTTCGACGACTGGTTAAATTCAAGGGATCGGTGTATACTTCAAGCTCGCAAGCTTGATTTAAAGAATTGTTACCACCACCAGCGCAATCAATTATTGTTATATAGTAGGTTAAACCGTAATACCGGCTCTTACTGATAAACGCCGAATAAACAGGAAACACGTGCATAAGAATACAACTTTTTTCATACTGATTTATTCATACCTGTTTATAAATAGACTTAATATTTCGAGCGATCATCCGGTTGTCATACAAATATAAATAGTGCAGCTAATAATAATAAGTAAAATATATGCTAGACAACCTGAGGTGAGAGCTGCATAGATAATTATGTTTTCCTTTTATAGGCATTGCGGTTTGATCGTCGAATACTCAGCTTGTTGTCGTGCCATGATGATAATTTTAAAGGGTGGAAACACGTCAGTACATTTGGCTGACGGTGGTTGTGCGACTGGTAAGGAAAAATGAGATCAGTGACTATATAAAACTCAGAAACTTGATTTAAAGAGTTAACGTCAATTGCATTATTAATTGTTCCATAGGTCACTGTTTAAAATTCTTATGTTCTATTACTTTGTATGTATTTACTTTGTTGTATAGTAAAAACACCATCCCACATTATGCTTTTATTACGTGTGCAATATATCATAATACCAGTATTTATTGAGTTTACAATTTTTCTAATTTTGAAGACTGTACGAAGACCGTATGCCTGGCCTGATTGGCTTATTACGGAGCATAATTACTTTCTTCTGCCATCGGTGGGTAATGTCATTAAGTATCGAACGAAGAAGCGCAAGCGTGTACGTTCAACCTATGATGTGCATCAGCAAGATAACAGATCTCATGTAGTTGCGAGAAGCAGTAACAACTATTTAGGCATGAATAATCAGCAAGTTGGTGCTGCATCTGTACCTGGAGCCTACAATCATTCTCGTGATGCTAGGTTTTTGAACGAGTCTCCATGTTCTGGAGTCAAGCGTCCAACATCATCGAATAACACATCCGGACATTTCTTGGATAATTGTAGCGACTCCGAAAAACATACCAAATATCGCCGTATAGATACTGCAGTTCCTGGAGTTACTTCTTTCGATAACTCAAAAGCATCGACTGATCCCAAGACACGCGATCTGAACTCCAGTTTGCAACCAGTTGACCGTAAGGTAAAAGGAATTCGAGAATTGGCTAGTTTATTTACACCTGTTGGTAAGTCGGAGATAATTGAAGCCAATAAGCAAATTAAAACCAACCACTCAAATCAATATTTACCAGCTGAGAATGATTCTAATCGACATGGTGTAAAATCGCCAAAATATTGCAACTCTACTTTGATTTCATCCAAAGGAAATTCTTCTATTCTAAAACGGCCAAGCGATCGCTTGGAATCTTCTGTTAGCTTTCGTCTTAGAACTCCGGAGCAACAATTGTTTGTAAGTTATTGGACGTTAACGAATTTTGCCTCAGTATTTAGCTGTTTTTTCTGCGAATTAATTTTGATGAAAAATATGGCGCCGTATTAAATGGTTTGGTAGGCTCTTACAACTCGCGATTTGTCGTATCTAGTCTACGTTATGCTTCATTGTTCACATTTCAACTTTGGAACTTTTCCACACTATAAAGTACTTAGTTTATACTGACAAATGTATGTGCATAATGGGAATAGTGTTTTTATCAAGAGCGCAACTTTTATTATAAAGTTATAATGGACTTCGTCAATTTTCTACAACTTTATTTATCACGCGTTTGGTGCATCGCCTTTCTCGGCTAAGACGTTACGCGAGATCCCACAACATTGGAAATCCATTGTGATATCGCATTTCATTCGTTGATGCATAAAAATATACGCAGATGACTACGTCTCACGTTGGGATATTTTACGATTCTATACTTTTAAGACAATGTTAACCAAGCCTTAATTACTGAGCCCTGTCGGTAGCTAGATTGTCGACGGATTTTCGTTCATCATAATTAACATTGATTTTTTATTATACATGCTTAATAATAAATTCAATAGTCAATACGTTATTTATTTGTCAATTAAAATTACAAATGAATAACAAATGTTGAACGAAGATTTATATAGTGCCGTGGGACGCGGAAAGATCAATCATTACACTTAAATGCAGATATGACAAGGGATGCACAAGAAACGGATTTTATTTTTAGTGCATTGAAAATGACCAATTTTCTGGAACATATCACAAACTATAATAGTTATATACTGTTTGTGACGGAGAACTAAGATATATGAAATTATGTATTACGTGTTGCACACCTAGTAGCAAATTAGTTCAATTACGACCACAAGGAAAAATCAAGGGCAGCATGAATGGAAGGTAAAATATAATGTGCACATTCATTTCATGCTTACTGGCGACTCATCAGTAGGAGCCGGTATTACGCCCTTTATCCACTATATATTTGGACGAGGAATGTTGGAAAATAGGACGGTACAGTGATCTATTTCACAAATTATGCCGTTCAGCTTCGACGCACATTTAACTAAGAAAATATTAAGGCAGTTCACAAAGAATGCAGCAGAAATGCAAAACATGCTACATTACAATATGGACAGCCAGATTTCAGCATCAAAACTGAGTATCAGTATTCTTCATTCACGCGAGCTTTTAGTGTCCTAGAGTGCTGTTAATCGCTTAATTATGAATTCCGTCAGCAGAGAAATTTCTTTAAACTACACAGATTTATTTGATAATAAGCAAGCCACCAATGCGTTTCCAGTGAACTCTACCTCGTCCATTTTCAACTATACGAGTTTGATCCCATCAGAAAATGAAGTCTTGTCGCTTGGACCAAATTCTGTGTATTGCCAAACGAAATTAACTAGACAACAGAGATAATTCCACAGTAAAGTCTATACGACGAAGTTATCAGGAATTACACAATTAAGAGGATTTTGCTCTCTTAAGCCGAACCATGCTTTGTCTATGAACGTATTAAAGTGAGACAGAAGAGATTAAATTTTATAAACAGAATACATAAAAGGACTCCTATTTTACGAAACAACAATGAAATTTGAATAATGAAGCAAAACTAAGGCTCTGGCTTTTTACTTATAAATAACAATGATTATATTATTATAATCAAGGTTGCGGTCTTGATATAAACGCCTGACCCATTAATTACTTACATATGTCAGTATAAACTAAGAATTGTATAGTATGTATGATTATATTAGTCAAATTAACAATGTTCTTGATGATGATGATAAATAGAAATTCAAACCGTCTCAGGTAAATAAAAAAATATCAGAGGCTACCGAGGACTCAGTATGGAGTACAATTAAAAGAAATTCGACATCGAATCGGCGATGCGAATTATAATGAAATCGATAATACGTCGTTTCCAGCCTACAAAACCAGTTGTCACTCGTGCAGCCAGAATGCACGGAACTAAAAAGATACAAAAAGTAATTGGATCAAGCGTCTTGCCACCATAAGAGCCAATAAACTCAATAACCAACTCGCCGCAACACAAACTACCTGAAGAAATAAAAATTATCGTACAAACCAGTACAAATTTAAATGTCAAAGTATTTTGGTCGCGATAGGTTTTACTTTTTAAATCAAGTAAAATAATAAAATGTCAATAAATCAAATGATTTTGTTCGATGGCAGAAATCTATTTACAAGCATCCCCGTCGACAAAACCATCGACTTCCTATATCCGTTCATAGTAACCTACCATCATTCCCCATACCTACAATTAATCTATAATATCTTCTCCGTAAGTGCACTAACTATGGTCAATTCATTAATCAATATTTCACAAAACTATATAGAATTACGATAAGTAGTTCGTTAGCGAATCTACTGGCCGTTGTCCACACGTTCTATCAGGAAACATCGAAACTACTGTCATATATATCTGAGATATAATTTTATTAACATTACTTTAACCTAGTTGCGATCTTGATTTAAACACCGGACCCATTATGTACATACATTTTTCGGTATAAATCAAGAATTGTACAGTGTAGAAAAGAAATTCATTCAGTAGACCGGTTTCGTCCTTATTTGAACGCATCACGTACTGTCTAGAATTTTCCGCGAACAGGGCTCCAATATGGGGACGTCGGCTTCGGAATCTGCTGCTCTAACCGCTGAGGCACACTGCCGCACTTACAACTCGCTATTTGATGACTCTAGACTACGTTAAGCTTCATTGTTGACATTTCCACCTTAGAACTTCATATTATTAGGAATTTTTCCAATTTTTATGCTAATTCATTTATTAATTTTATTATTTTACATAGTTGTAATATGTTCAGTAATTGAGCTCCATATAAAATACTTTAATAGTATTGGTGGCTCTGTGGTTAGAGAAACAGATTCCAAAGAAGACGTGCTCAGTTTCGAGCTCTGTCCGTGTCAAATTCTTGATAGTACGTAATAAGTTCCCAATAAGAACGAAACCGGCCAGTTGGTTTATACTGACAAATGTATGTCAGGTGTCTAAATCAAGATTGCAACCTTGATTATAGTAATATTTAAGATATGTTGATGACGCTTTCATAATAATATATAAAAATGAGGAAACAAATGACATGCTTGAAGGTTTAAGTAAGGCGAATCATCGTATTCAATTTACTTGCGAACGCGAAAACTCTCAATATGACGTAGTCTTTTCTTGATGCATTGTCCTTGGGCTTGGAATATGTAAGTGTGGAAAGAATATATCCTGAAATCAAACGTAGATAAGACGGAACATAATGACAGCGTTGTAGCGATTTCCCAAAATTATTAATTTATACGTCATTTGTCCAAAAAAGTAAAGAATTTGAATGCCAAAAACTACTTAAAACATGAGCACCTCGAAAGGCTTCTTAATGCAAACGTGGCGTTTAAACAACAGAAAAGCAGCGAAGCTTTGGCCAAAGGAAAGGCTATATATGCCAGTATACATTTAAAGAAGACGAACCATCAGAGATATTTACTTGAAGGATAGATGTCTCGGATGCGTGATACACTTCTGATGTTTGTTTATGAAACGAGACGCCTGCTAAACAACCTACCTGCATTCGACATTGTGTATCTATTCAATGCCATAGCTGCTCAGTGCGCTATGTAGTCTGTGTTAGCCTATTATTAAAGAAGCCAATTAAATTTAATTTCGGACTAAACACAATTGCTTTCTGCATATGTTGTTTTGTTGTGTCAGACTTACTAGTATAAATGTAATTCTTGTTCGTTTTGCTTCTTCTTTATTGTATTTCAATATTTCTTTTTTCTTATTGAATAAATTTTTCTATTCAAAATGTACTCTACTCCACAAGATCGATCTGGGTTTAATAAATCAAGGTATTGATGGTGAGGATATGGCATATTTTCGTGCGGCTCATGAGCAACTTTGCACAGCTCTTCAGACTCCAAACAGTCATCCACCTCCCATTGATGAATCAAGCTTTACTTCTGGCACGAATGGAGGTAATGGAAGTAATTCAACTTCTCCTGTGGCCTCAAAACTGTCAAAACTTTCGCCATCATTTCGACGTGAACTTCAGCGCCGTGTTTTGAAATTGCTGACAGGAGCTCTTCGTGATCTTCCTCCTGATGACAATGTTGGCATAACAGCTTCACAATCCACCAGTACCATCTGTGCTTCGTCAATCACTCCACCACCATCGCAGTCTCAATCGTCAGCACGAAGAGCTTTCAATCGATTGGCCAAATGCTTGCAGGTCACAAAATGGATGGAGCATAGTGTCAGTTTGATTCCTAACCCGTTAGACACCGGGCTAATGATTACTGAAGACGTCCAATTGAAACCTCTTCTGCCTAGTATGTGGACAATATTAGCTAGATATACATATGTATTTATAATGATTGGATTTTGTTGTATATATGTATGTAGGCGATATAAATTTAACTTAACACGAGGTCGCATATGTTATGTTTGACGTAGATCGGTTTCGTCATTATAGGGTGTTCATTAGTAGCTGCTGCAGCAATAAAAATTATCCTTATTGTTAAGTTTCTATTAATAAATTTAACTATTTATATCAATTTTTATTATTTAATGAACATTGCGCTTATTCATTATATATTCTTGTTTTATTCGTCAAATTGCTTCATTTGCCATAGAGGTGCAAAAACCAACTTATTTGCAGCAATACCTAATTGCAGAGCGCGCTAGCTATATAATTGAATAAAATGTCGGGGCGACAGAACGGTTTCACTAGATGTAGCATCAATGTTCATAAACATTCCACTAGCAAAAGCGATGCCGATTCTTTGTGATTCATTTTAAAATTTATTTCGGTTATATTCATTTCAATTTACAGAAGCTCCAGTCGAAATTAAACAGTCATCACGACGAAATAAATTATCCGACGCCCAACTTTCAGGTTCCAAATCGCATATTTCTTTGCATAGCGATATTGCATCGCAGAGTCTATGTAATTTAAAGCGACAACGTCTTCAAGCAGATGAAGACACTTCAACTTCCTATTCCAGTTCTGTTGAATCACAAGACATCCGTGAGTATTGATTTAATCTCATAAAATTTTAATTATACTTAAAACACAATGAGAGGCAAGCGTTGTTAAGAGGCATTTTCCTGCATTTTATTCTAGGCATTATATTTATTTGTACAACCAATTAGCAAAATTATGTTTATTGGGTATTACTGTTTCATTTGCTACCAGGAAATGTTACCAAGCCAAGCAGTACGGAATGGTGTAATACCATGGATTCATTAATGTCGTGCTGACTTGTCACCTATCAACAAATGACTGTATCGAAACTCGAGCATGTTTCCTATTGGCAATGAAGGATGTCTTGGTTATATCCTACTTTAGACTATTGGTTATATAGCACTATGAAGCGCGGCTATTGTATATTAATATAGTGACCGTAGATCACATATAGGGAAACTTTTACCTATATCAACTGGATTTTAAGCTTGATAAGTGCATAGAAGTGATAAACTATCTGAGAAACTGTATTTCATGGTTTTAATCATTATCTGGTCTGATAGTCTTTAGAAATCACGCACTGTGTACTTCCTTTTGTCTTGCATTAACACTGACTAGTTATATGGTGGTCTCGATGTGTTTTACCGTTATCTTCTAATATTTATATTGCTATTACCATTAGTTATACTTATACTTCATAATCATCCTCTACTTTTGTCACTACTACTAATAACATGGCTACTCCTACTACTTCCACCATCACTACCACCTCTACTTCTGCGATTACTACTACTACTAAACTTATCTTACTGATTTATAGAGTATGTAGCTATTCACGCCATATCGTTTCTATAAATTTTAATTGCTTGCTTTGTATCATTTGAGCACTAGATGTAGAGCATTGAAGTGAACACAGGGTTTTCTAATTAAAACACTTTAAAACGTGCAATAATTTATAGTTTTATATTGTATATATATAATATTTTATTCATATTCAATACTTATTTACATAATGTCGAGCCTTGCTTTCTGACACTGCCAACAAACTTATGACAAGTGTCTTCCATATTCTTTGAAATCAAAGTCCATCTCCTGGTGCGCACTTGGTGTGAGTGCCTTCATTAATCAGAGAAAGGCGCGAAGACATATTTTGATGACTTCAGAAAGTTTTTAGTGTATGTTTTCTAGTTGGTTTTGGGAATCCGACAATCTAATTAAATAAAGATAGTAAAATAAACCAAGTTGCAGATGGTGCTTGTCAGCCTTGTGTGGTGGGATGAATGAATACTGATCATCCTTCTTACTGTGAATTGGCGACCGGGTGTTGTTTATGAACCAAAAACTAACATGAATATTGCAACCAATAATGATTCCTAAGCGCAGCGGTCGTCATACAAGATAAAACGAGTTGCTTCATTTGCTGAGCCTTGCATAGGAGATATGATACATGTGCCTGAAATTTAGATCCCCATGATAAAATGTCTCTCTATACAGTACTGAAGTAGGAATAATATCGTTGCGTACTTGTCGGAAAGCAAATAAAGCGGGGTCCAATTGAAATCCTTTAATCAGGCAGGTGTCTGGTAGTCCCTTTTTTACGATGACATAAAAAATTCTGTTTCTATGAAAGTGTTCCTGAAATATATTTGAATAAGGTGACTGACTTGTTAAATTCTTTTTGTTGCAATAGAACACCGAAAAACACTTACTTGACTTCCAGCAGAATCAGGTGCCGATAGATTCCACGAATAGTTTATAGGCAGGCTCTTAAAGGTTTATTTTGCCTCACTTGTGTGTTATCTAAGTAAATTTACTCCTATTAACTGGGTCCTCTCCATTACAAATCTTTGATAATTTATGTTTCTAAATTCTTATTTTTGTCGTTATGATATTCTTCTTATGGTTATGTGGCAGTGAAATGTTAGTTAAAATGGCTCTTGTATTGCTGCGCATGATGATTATGATGATGCTACAGAAAAATATTGAGTAATAGTGCTTTATGACTAATAGGATCTAGTTAATATAATTATATTTACCTACATAGCACACAAATCAACCTAGAACTATATACAAAACCATTGTGTACATTGATATCGACAATACAGCTTCCCTGTGGTTTTTACGGTATCGCGTCATAAACTCTATCAAATCTCGCAGCTAATACTGTCGAAATAAGAAAAGAAAGTTACGACGATCATCCTACTAGAAATCTGTAACAAGATCGCCACTGAGCTCGAATCGGTACCATTTCGCCCAGGATTTTAGAACACGAATTGTTATGCGCACGTGGCCACATCCTTGCAAACAAGCGGGTCATGCACTATCCAGTTTCAACGTAATTGACTTTAGTTGTTTATGTTGTGTCAAAGTCTCTCTCTGTTTATTACGCCAAGCTAGCGCGGGCTGAAAGAATAATGCTTTACTCGGCAATCGAATTAAAAGCATACGTAAAACGTAACAGAGCCAGCACACCATCCTTATCTACGCGTTATTGGTTCCACGAGGCATAGCTCACGAGCCGAAGCTTATTATAACTGAATGCATCCCTGTAAACAGCCAACTTTGTTCAGCAATCTTCAATACATGTACTAAAGTCAATGCTAGAAACTTTAATCAACATTGCAATTCCATTATATCTGCATTTAGCCCCACCAATTGCAACACAGACGACAGGAATGACGCTTTTCACTCCGACGTAAACTCTTTACTAAGTAGAAAAAAGTTCAGATATAGTTTTGGTTATTGGTGATATGAAGACTCATATTGGGCGCTTACACAGCCCAGAATTTAATCTAGGTAGCAGGTACACTTTAATCTCAATACACAATGATAATGGAGAACGATCAATGGATAGCTGGGTGAGCTTAGGTTATACTCAAGTAGCACAAACATCAGATGATGTGTAGACTTTGTGTGACATGGAGTCCGCCAGCCCCCGTACAACCCAAATAAATTATTTAGTAATTAGATTAAGATGGTGTGGAAAACATGTAGATGGAGACCATGCGCCTATCCGTTGAAGAATTTTACTTACGTTTTACGGAAAAATAATACCGATATAACCTACAATAAATTTAAGAAAGAATTATGAGTATTCTTTCCGACAAAAGTATGCAGATAGAAAAAATCAAAGTTAACTAATCTTGATGGATTAAATTTAAATCTGCTCCGGTTGAAGATAAGATGCACTATGTAAAATACTGGTTCTACCGTAGGTGATCCTGTAGGCTCCCGTAGAAACAGTCATTGGATCTATGTAAAAACCAGGCGCCACATTCAATATAGCTCGGACAATAGTAACACTGGAGTTGTAAGGCACCGTATAAATGCCAATCTTGAATCCTTTTAGACCAGAAAGACCGAAGAAATGGTAAAATCGTTCGCTTCAGGTAATAGCCCATGTTAATTTCAACTTATTCGCGAAACATCCGAGGAAATTAAAAAATAGCGAAATTAGAAACTATAGTAAAAGCCTTTTAACAATCGATAAAATTGCTGTACACGGGCAGTTACACAAAGATTCATAAACAGGGGAATCCACTTAGATTAATCGTTAATGTACAAAACTCACCAACGTATAGATTGTCGAAATTTCTATGCAACAGAATTAGAAAATATACTTATTTCTTAGATTATACTTTAAAAATACATATCATTTTATTGACATTATTAGTAGATATAACTTGAATGATAATGATAGAATGGCTAGCCTGGACGTTGTATCGATGTATACTAATGTCCCGGTACAAGCAGCATTAGAAAGTGTGAAGCGTTGTTTAACAGAGTTCCCAGAGATAATAGAAGGTAGTAAAATGATGTTAAGTAGTATTATGGAAATTTTAAATATTTGTATGTCCTCTACCTACTTTAAGTTCAGAAATGAATTTTATAAACAAGTTAAAGGTGTCCCTATGGGACAACCACTATCAGTCCCGGTTGCTAATATTTTTATGCACTATTTTGAAAAAAATCTGTTGTTAAAATCTCCTCTTAAGCCAAACTTGTATGTAAGATTCCTGGATGATATGTTTATAATTTGGAATCATGGGGATAATGAGTTAAATAAATTCCTCGAATTAGCCAACCAATTAGGTGAATTAAAGTTTACATTGGAAAAAGAAGAATAATGATGAATTACCCTTTTTGGATGTGAAAATAAAACGGAATGGTTCCAGATTGGAAAGAGATATTTTTTAGAAAAGAGACTTATTCAGGACTACTTCTTAATTTCTTATCAAATCACCCATATGGAATGAAAATAGGCATTCTTAAATCCATGATATTAAGAAGTCTTAGAATAGTGGATATAGAAAATAGAGATAAGGAAATGAGGAGATTAAAAGAAATATTCAAACTAAATAGCTATCCGTCAAGTATAATAGATAGATTAATAGATGAGATGTTACAGAGATTTAACAATAATATAATAAAAAAAGTAAAGAAGGAAACGGAACCGGATAAGCACAAAATTATGGTATTACCTGATTCTAAATTGAGCAGGAAAATTAGAATAATAGCAGCTAAATACAATATTAAAACAGTTTTAAGACAATCGCTTACTATAGGCAATAAACTACCTAACCAAAAAGAAAGAGTAGAACCCCTCGAGACATCAGGAGTATATGCGATACCCTTGCAAAGAATGTAATCTCAGGTATATAGGCGAAACCATGCGACCTATAAAGGTTCGTAGGAGTGAACATAAGACAGCCTGCAAATATGGACACATTCAAAGATCAGACCTAGCTAGGCATTCGAAGGAAACGGGTCATGAAATAGACTGGGAAGGATGTAAACGCATCGCGTTATGCAACCGCAACAGATTAACTAGACTAATTAGAGAGTCAATTGAAATAAAAATCAGGAAAAGGTGTAATGAATGTAACATCGGTAGAAAAATCATTGGGCCCAATATTTAATGAAGCATTTTCTATGGTCAGAAAACGTGAGGCTGCGGAACATGAATTAAGTGGGAACCTAAGTAAAAAACCTCGCTTATAGAAAACTGGTTGCGAATGATCTGTACCAATATCAAATTTCCTATATACTTATTTTCTCAATAAAAATGTTCCAAAAGACGGTATACCGATTTAGCAAGGGTTAGTAGATAGAACATTAGATAAGACACATTTGACTTACATTGTCGCTTATATTTTCTATATTTATGTAAGGTAGGAATATCTTAATAAATGTATAATACGTTAGTCATAGAGAAGATATTCATGGTTAATAGCTACCATGTATCCTTTTAAGAGGAAACCAAAATGTGATAGATAGACGGATATATAGATAGGCCTATGGGTAGATTGATAGGTTTATTCTATACACATAATATATATATATATATATATATATGACTCACACTGTTGCTTATATTTATATATATATGTTTTTATACATATTTATATGTATTTTATATATTTATATAAGGTGTGAATAAATAAATATACAATTTGATTAATTGGTAAATAAAAAAACAGTAAGAAAAGAATAAAATAATAATTTGAAATATGCAAACGATATATATATATATATATATATATATATATATATATATATATATATATATATATATAGGATTAGGGATGTTGGTCTCATACTGTTGCTTATATTCATATATATGTTTTTATACATATTGACATGTATTTTATATATTGATATAAGGTGTGACTAACGTAATAAATAAATATATAATAAGAATAGAAATTATTCATATTTAATAATTATCAATGGTCCTTTTTCTCTCTCTCTCTTTATATATATATATATATATATATATATATATATATATATATATATATAAAGGTTTTACGATATTATATCTAGATATATATGTAATGAAGTATTTTAGTCATATCAGCAAATATTCTTATGCAATTATTTCCAATAGTTGATTAACTTCGCATTGTGCTTACGATTAGTTTTTTGAAAAACGTTAGTTGTCCAGGCTATCTCTATCTTTCTCTCTTTAATCGTTCACCTAAGCGTCGATATAACATTCACTCTCCATCCATCTACGTTACTTGCTGCTCCATATTTGAACTAGTTTGTTGCTATGTGCGCAATACCTCACACACCATTGTATACATTAGAGTTCCCGGCTTTAAATAAAATACAGTATATGATAGTCAAGGTTTTAGTTTTAGCATTTTTAAATTTTGATTACCGTGACATAGTAGCAATACAGTTATAACAAATAACAAAAGGTTCGATACTGTCTCTCTCCCCTAAAATATTCTGCATACGAGATGAGATGAGGTATAGGTGAGGTAATGATTGGTCTGCTAATTATAAAAAGTTATATATTGAGTTTAGTTACTGAGACAAATTCTATGATTAAAATAGTGTTGAGTCAAATATATATAAATAGAATGGTTTTGGAACGAGGTTACCACATTTGCTTAAATCTGCTATTGTGATCAGTGTTGTGTTGCCTGATGATGGTGCTGGAAAGTAGGCACCGAAACGTCGCCAGTAAACAAAGATGTGATAGAACCGCATTTCCAATTGAAGTAAACATGAGTCAACCCGATCAAAGACAAAACAAAATTGGAAAAAGTGACAAATCGGATCTTTGTGTAACTGCCCGTGTACAGCTATTACCCGCATACGCAAAACGCGGCATTGATAACCTGAATGCTTACACACCGCAAAATACTGAGTTTAAAATCGATAAAATTTGTCGCCTAGATCTTTGATCTGAACAATTAAAAAATATGTCTACTTTGAAACTTGAATCAGTCCCGATGCCCGAAAGTTACGCATGTATCAATAGATTATTACATTATTATTTTTATCATTGAAACATTTTTCATTGGTCGTTTTATGTGTTTTTCTTTCTTTGATTGTTTTCATATATTGCTTAGAATCCGGTGTCATTTTTTAATGTTAAATGGCAACCGCTTGCTCTGTAGTCTTGAATCTTTAGAATGGCTGTCGTTGCACGCGTGTTGCTTTCATATCGTTACTGTAGCAGTGATTTAATAGCGTTTAAATTTTATCTTACATTTGTATTATTTATTGCAAAATTATATAAAGTGCAGCATTTTTCTGCTTCATTTTTCAGATGATCTTGTTCGAAAGCGATCAACGACAACACGTGCCGGTGTAACTGCCTATCGCCAGCTTGTTGAGAGACCATGGTTGCCGAATTTCGATGAGATTGATGACGCCTTCCGAATAGCTAACTTTAATACTCCTCATCCAGCAGGAAGGTCTACTTATAAGTCGTTTACTGACTATTCCCATCAGCTAACGCAGACGTTAGCTTCTGTATCTCGCTTAGCCTTCGGTGATGCTATTGAAAATTGGCTTGAACTACAGGTGGCCGAGACAGGTGTTTGGCCACTGGGTAGTGATGCAGATACTCAATTGGGACCTGCTGTTGACGTACCACCAATACATTCAGCTGGTAAATTTCATTTAAGTTGATCTACGCATTAAGCCAAATTTGTAAACGAAATTTAAACACTAAGCATTTTATTTAAATTGCATAACTGATTTCATGGATATTAATGTTTGCTTTGGATATAAACATAGGTCTTGAAACTTTGATAGGTTGTTCCTTGAATAGATACATCTTATAAAATTTCATTTTTGCGTTATGAAAACGGTCTCAAATTAAATTACTGGTTGGCTGTTCTAGTTCTAATTTGGTTTCAAACCTTTGGGTTTTTGCTACTTACGATAAGGCTAGAATATCTTGTCTTAGGCGGAACACCAGAGTCAGCGATCCATTATCGTTTTTTATAGACAACACAGCCGCTAACTTTACATGGTTTGGCGAGCTATGCTTAATGGTACTATACGGACCGCAAAAGTTCGATAGCTCTGATCCAGGTTTGGTTTTTCTGCAAGGTTTGGCTTGTTTATGACGTTATACAGCGAAAGCCGCAAAGAAGCTGTATTGCTGATGTTGCCTTGCCCTAATGCTGATTTGGCCATAATGGTGCTGTGAGAGATTTAGTTTGCCTTATTTCTGTGAGTTATCTTGATAAATATACTCATTGTAACTATGTATTCTCTCTCTTGTAAATCTCACTAATAATTTGTGTCTAAATTACTAATTCTGTTATTTATATTTTTTCGCTTGTAGTTATATGGCAGTGAAACTTTAGTTACTATTGACTTATGTATGACTGGGTATGATGATAATGATCAGCTCTAAGCCTATTTTAATGACACACAGGCCTGTATTCGAACTGGTAAAGGTTTTCTAAACTTTTTTCCAATTGTCTCCAGTTTACTGCAAGGGTGTTTAATACCTCTAATGTTGTTTAATTATGTTGTTGATGCAGTCTGCTGGTGTTATTTCAAGATTCCCTTGAGTTGAAATCAGTGAAGTTAGTCAGCTTGTTGATTTTGATTACGCTGATTACTGTTCTAATGGCATAAAAGGAAGATGAGCTTCAGAAAACCATTTCTTGTGTTAATGAAGCATCTATCAGTTACGGTCTAAAGCTAAATACGTAATAAACTGTTATTATGATCAATTTTGATATGTAGTCGAAGATCATGTTCTGTTGCTAGTTTTCAAGGGCTTTGTTCACATATGATCTCTGTTGGCTCAAGATGAATCGACTGATGCTAAGCGTCATGAGGATCTGCTCAAGATCCAAAATTTACGAGCCAACCAGTTCTATACTGCAATTCCTAGATGCGCCATCACCAGCGAACCTTGTTTTTGGAACGTCAATTGCGTCGGTTTTGACACTGTTTGAAAAGCCACATTAAACATACTACCAGTCAGATAACCGAAACAACTGATGGAAGGCTAGAACTGCAGAAGGGGTGAGTCAACTATCTATTTGTCGAAAAATATTATTCGCGATTTCGGATACTTCATCATACCGCGCCGTGCCCTCACTAACCAAGAGACTTTAATGAGAGAAATTCTCTCGAAGTCTAGCAGAGATGAGGCGTAGTTAATTCTGCTTTATTGACAAGGGTTTCTCTGAAACCTAACGTTTTGGATCTCCTGCCATGTATACGTTTATAAATCCATTTATGTATGCATGTGTATATATATTTATTAATTCATATATGCTTGTATAAATGCATTTGTAAGCATATGTACATGTATGTATTAATATGTGTATGTACATATTCGTGTACGAGGTAAGCATGTAATTGTATATGTGTGTGCATATGCACGAAAAGTTATAAATATGTTAGATGCAATACTAGCTTACTTTTAAAGGTTTTATTTTGTTTTTAAATTTCCAATTGTTTACATATATGTGATTATTCATTTATTCATTATTTTCTCGAGGATTACATATGTATTATACTTCGTACATTTTAATGGAGGACGTTATAGCCAATGTAACAACAAAGCCATTGTTTTGCGAATATTCTATTAGTTATTCTTATTTTGTGCTATTTAATGTCGCTGGATCATTCCATTTAATTCTTGTAAATGCCGTTTCGGTAATGATTCGATCTTGGCGATAAGCTTTATTTTCATTAGATCAGTTTTGCGTACCTGAAATATTTAGAAATCTTTTACTAGTTACCCATCGTAGTATATATTTAAATTTTTGTATGTCCCAAGCAGAGGCGACTTTCTGTCTTCCATGGTCGTTATTAAATCTAGTATAACATAGGGAAAAGTACGATTATTAATTTTTTGAAAAGCGGAGTTGTCATTCTCTCTCAATATAGTCTCAAATATACAGAATTTGCTTTAACTTTTCGGTGTATATTATTTTGCTCTGCATGGTGAACTTTTGAACATTGTTTTTAAAAATGGGTTAACAGTGACGTCCAAAAGTATTCTAAAATTCCGGCCTGACGACCGGCGGGCTCAAGCTAGTCAACCCGGGATTGGTAGCATGAACCTTGCCGGGTCAAAAAGGGACACAGCCATCATCCCGTTTCATGCGAAGCCTCGAGTTTGGTCTAACTGCGCAGTTTTATTTTTTTTAAATGTGTAGTGACGGAATGAGAGCAAGCGTTCCAGACATGAAGGGCAAGTTTCGGCTGCTGAAGGAAGCTTTGGCCACTGGCAACTGGGTAGACAGTGCTCATCAGCCTTGGTTAGCAGACTATCTAGGAGAAGGAAAACTCAGAATAAAAACCATCACTAGGAGTGGGCGACCTGGTGTTCTTTTACAGTATACATATAACCATGATATATAAAACTAACAATGATTAAATTCTTCTTTAGCCGTCGCGCAGTATAAAAAGGGTCGCCTTATCTGCTGAGCCGCGCAGGATAGATAAGCGAAATCGGCCTACTGCAGGCAATTTTATCTCCGATTCTGCCTCCTTTCCTTTCCCTTCCTTTTCTCAGTCTAAAAATAACACTCTTCTAGATACTATGAATATGGTTGGTGTAGATCATAACACTGAGCCCAATACCAGGTTGCCAAATATCGAAAATGGTTCTAGTAGACGATCATTCATTAAACCTAGGTTAGATTTTAACGTAGTTGCATTTATTGTGCGAACATAAAAGCAATTTGGACAACAAGAATCTATTGCACGTACGTTGGATAAATTAGAAATCGACATATGTTGCGTATTTGAAACCAGAATACAGGACTCTACGTGCATTAAAGAACTTATTGCACCATCCCTATCTACGCGTTATTGGCTTCGAACATCTGGTTCCACAGAGTTCCCTCAAGCCGGTAAATGGGGCATTCGTTTTTCCTTAGCGCACGAGCTGAAGCTTGCTAAATTGAATGGATCCCTTTAAATAGTCGATTGTGTGCGGCACGTTTAAATACATCTACAAAAATCAGACCAAAACCGTTATCATCGTTGCCTCTTTGTACCTGCATATGCTACTACCGATTGCAGCACAGAAGAAAGCAAGGACGCTTTTTACTTCGAACTAAGCTCCTTACTAAGTAGAGCACGAAGTTCAGATATAGTCCTGCTAATTGATGACATGAATGCTCAAGTTGGGCGCTTAAGTAACACAGAATTTCATGTAGGTGGAAGATACACTTTTAGCTCGACGCGCAACGATAATGGTAAACGGCTTTTGGATAGCTGCGCTGAACAACTACATGGCGTCTTCCAGCACCCGGATAACGGTGGACTCATATAGATCATGTAGCAGTAAGTTATAGATGGCGTGGTTGCATCCAGCATTGTCGTTCTTTTCGAAACTCTTCTGTCGACTAGGACCACGCACATATCCGTTGTAGAGTTGCACTAAAATTTTCCGGGAAAATAATTCGGAATAAACCCCAAATTGATGTAGGCAAACTCGAACAACCGTCCTTCCTACTAACTGATCAGGATGGCGAAAATCCAAATATACTTTGGCCCAAGGTAAGTTCTACTATGCAAAATTCAAGTATGTGGAATTGCATGCCCCCGTAGAAATAATCATTGGCTCTCTGTAAAATCTATAGAGCTACTCGAAACAAGACGTCAAATTCCACCTGGCTCGACTCATAATAATACTCGCAATAAAAGACGTCAACTTAAGCGCAGTCTAAAAGTCGATCTCAAAAACGTTTGGACTAGAAAGGCTGAAGAAATTGAAGAAGCTTTCGCGTCAGTTAATAGTTGCTGTTTTTTCCAACTTATCCGCGCAACAGGTTCGAGAAAATTAAAAGTTATTAAAACTATAAATGATAGTATCAACCATTTAATAACCGATAAATTAAGTCGTCTAGACAAATGGGCTGAACACTTTTCTTGGCCACACGCGTCAGTTCCGATTCCCGAAAGCATGTCTGCATCAACAGTGTGGAATGTTAATCTCGAAGAACCATTCGAGAGAGAAGTACGCAATTCAATCCTATCTCTTAAACGCCGTAAAGCCACATGTCCCGATGATTTGCTTCGAAGATTTTTTAATGATGGAGGGTTGACCAAATTTTTTCATACTATATGGAATGAGGAAACCGTACCACTTGATTGGAATGAGTCGACCATCATTCCCATCTTCAAAAAAGATAATCGTAATGCGTGCGATAACCATCGTGGTATGGGCTTGACTCCAGCCCTTTCTAGGTTGTTTGTTTCGATTATCTACGTCGTCTTTGCGCTTCACGTGAATCACACACAAGAGAAGATTAGGCTGGATTCCGCGCAGAACGAGGTTGTATAGATAATTCTTTTACGTTAAGGCAAGTTCTTGAACAGAGACATTTATATCCCTGTTCCACAATAGCCGTCTTTCTAGACTTCAAGGGTGAATTTATTCGGTGGATCGCAATGTTTTATTCCATATTTTGTCGAAAAGCGATGTCCCCACAAAATTTGCTAATATTATACGCGCTGTCTATACAAATACTTCTGGTCGCGTTAAGGTCTACAACGGATTAACACAACTTTACAACCAGCAGTGATGTTCGTCAAGGTTGTCCACTTTCCGTCTTTTTTTTAATTTTGTAATAGATTACATTATGATCAACACTCTTCCACACATTCAGGACGCATGTTTTGAAGATCTGCCGGGCGGTAAACTAGTCGATCTTGACTATGCGGACGATATCGTACTATTATTCGACAATCAGCATGCTGCCCAGGCTACCTTGAATAGATTAACTGACGTTGTTCCGTCTTTCGGTATGAAATTCGCACCCTCTAAATGTGAGATACTGTTACAGGATCACTTACCACTCACTCCATCATTTCGATTGCAGAATGAAGATCTAGACAAAGTCGACAGGTTTTCATATATTTGGAGCTCTATCAATATCTTAGCCAATATGTCCAACAGGGTGTGAATACGAATCGCGAAAGCTAGAGTAGGTTTCTCGAACCTTCGTCATTTATGGAGAAACGCGAATATCTCACTTTGCCTTAAAGGTCGTATTTACAATGCATATGTATGCTCAGTCTTACTATACGCTAGTGAAACTTGGCCTCTTAGAGTTGATGATTTGAGACGATTGCAGACATTCGATCATCGTTGTTTGCGAAGTATAGCACATGCTTATTAGCAACAACGAATAGCTAACTTTGACATCCGTAGACGTATTTTTGGATCTGCCGATAAGTGCTCGTCGTTAGAAAAACAAATAAAGCTCCATCAACTTCGTTGGCTCGGTCACTTTTTGCGTATGCCCTCATTTCGATTGCCCATTAGAGCTCTGTTCTCTCACCCAGCACCAGATTGGCGTAAGAAACGTGGTGGGCAGATTTTGACATGGCAGAAACAATTGAAGTCACTTACATCCAAATTGGGTAGTATAGGACCCACTCGTCTGTCAGGATGGGGTCTTCGTGCGCATCATAGTTCTTGGTTAGAAACCCTTAGCGATATGGTATCGAATCGAGCTCAGTGGCGATCTTGTTGCTGATGTCTAGTAGAATCATCTTCGTAACTTTCTTTTCTTAGTAGGGCAAAGTTAGCTGCGAGGTTTGTTTTGTTCATGACGTGATACAGTGAAATCCAAAAGGCACCTGTATTACTTATGTTGCCTTGCCTGAATGCTAACTTGGCCAAAATGGTGTTAGTTTGCCTCACTTCTGTGAGTTATCCTGATAAATTTACTCAGTAGCTAGGTATTCCTTCTCTCTCTATCTCTCGTAAATCTCACTAATAATTTGTCTAAAAATATTATTTCTGTTTTCATTTATATACTTTTTTCACTCCTTATGGTTATATGGCAGTGAAACATTAGTCACTTTTGTATGGCTGGACATGATGATGATGATTGTAAAAATGAATAAATGGTTTACTATTTATTTCAAATTAAACACACGTGGCCTACTCGGGTTTTGATGTAAAATAATTTTGGCGTTGTGTTTTGATTAGCAAAACTAAATGTCGCAGCATGTCAATACGTGTGACGGACGGTAATTTTGGTATGTTCTGCAACTGGTTAGATACAATGAAATTTGGCACGTGCTAGTCAGCCCAGGATTGGTAGCATGAACCTTTCCGGGTCTAATGGGACACGTTTGACCTTCCGATGCTGTAAAACGTAGTGTTAAATATGAAGTTATGGAATGAGAACAAGCGTGCCAGACGCGAATGGTAGGATTCGGCTGCTGAAAGAAACTGGTGGGTTTTGATCATATCATATAGGATTGCCAAATATTGAAAATAGTTTAAGTAGACCACCGTCCATTAAACCTAGGTTAGGTTTTAACATTGGCGCATTTAATGTGCGAATATAAAGGCAACTTGAACAACAAGAAGCTCTCGCACGTTCGTTCGATAAATTCGAAATCGATGTATTTTGCGCATCTGAAGCCAGAATACAGCATCTTACGTGAAATGCAGAACATGCTGCGCCATCCTTATCTACACATTATTGGCTTCGCACATTTGGTTTCATGGAGTTTTATCAAGCCGATAAATGAGGCGTCGGTATTGTCATTAGCACACGTGCTGAAGCTTGTGTAATTAAATGAATTTCTGTAAATATCCAACATTATGCGACACGTTTAAATACATCTAATGAAATAAATGCAAAAATCCGTAATCAATGTTGCCTTTTCGTTGTATCTGCATGTGCTACTACCGATTGCAGCACGGGTTAAAATCAAGTACGCTTTTTGTTCGAAATTACTAAGTAGCATATGAAGTACAAATATAGTCTTGATTATGGGTGACATGAATGCTCATATTGAGCGCTTAAGTAACGCAGAATTTCATTTAAGTGGAAGATACATTTTATGTTCGACGTGCAACGATATTGGTGAATGGCTTTTGGGTAGCTACGCGGAACATAGATGATATTTAAATAGCATAAATTTCGGACGTAGTGTAAGACGTTGCAGCACATGGCGTCCTCGAACCCCCGGAAAACTAAGGACTCAATTAGATCATGTAGCAGTTATTTATAAATAGCATCATTGCATCTAGTATTATCGTTCTTTTTGGAACATTTATGTCGTCTCCAACCGTGCACTTATCCGTTGTAGATTTGCACTATAACATGCCGGGAAAAGAAATTTGTAAACCTCAAATAGTTGTAAGCAAAGTCGAACAAACGTCCTTCAGAAAAAAATATGAAGATATTCTAAAGTCAAGTCGAACCGATCTTGATGGCGAAAATTATAATTTCTTTTGGGCGAGATAAGCTCCATTTTGCAGAATGCAGGTACTTCTGTATGTGGCATTGTAGTCTCTCGTATAATTAATCATTGGTTCGCGATAAAATCAATGGAGATACTCGAAAGAAGGCGCCAAAATCCAACTAGCTCAATTCACAATATTCGTAGAAATATAAGACGTGAACTTATGCGTAGTCAAAATGTCTATCATGAATCCTTTTGGATCAGAAATGCCGATATTTGTTCAAACTTATCCGTGCAACAGGTCCGAGGAAGTTAAAAGTTAGCGAAACTATAAATGATAGTAACAACCACCTAATAACCGATAAAATTAGTCGTCTTGATAGGTGAGCTGAACACTCAAAAATAAATTTTTCTGGCACCTGCGCCAGTTCCGATTCCAAAAATATGCATTTATTATCAGATTTGAATGTTAATCTCGAAGAATCATCAAAGTTAGAAATACAATATTCAATTCTATCTCTTAAACGTCGCAAAGCCGCAGGTTCTGATGATTTGATTCCGGGCCTATTTAGGAATGCTGGTGATATTATTGCAGGATCGTTGACTATGCTTTTTCGTACTATATGGAATGAGGAGGCCGTAAAACTTGCTTGGAATGAGTCAATCATCGTCCTTAGCTTCAAAAAAGCAATCGTAATTTGTATGATTACCATCGCGGTATAAGCTTGACTTCAGTCGTGTCTAGGTTATTTGCTTCAATTATCTTACGTCGTCTTAGCACTTCGTGTGAATCACATACTAGAGAAGTAGAAGCCGGATTCCGATCAGAACGCGGTTGCGTAGATAATACTTTTACTTTAAGGCAAGTTCTTGCAGAGCGACATGTATATCGCTGTCCCGCAATAGTCGTCTTTCTAGACTTCATGTGTGCATTTGATTCTGTGGATCGCAATGTTATGTTCGATGTTCTGTCAATAAGTTGTGTGCCTTCCATATTTGTAAATATTATACGCGCTGTCTACATAAACACTTGCGACGTCGAAGTCTGCAACGAATTAACAAATAATTTTACCAGCAGTGGAGTTCGTCAAGGATGTCCACTTTCCTCACTTTTTTTAATTTATTCAATGGACATTATAATGAACAACACTTCCACACGTTCAGGTTGCAGATGTTGAAGTTCTCCTAGGCGATATTTTAGTCGATCTTGGTTATGCAGACGATATCATATTACTATTCGACAATCGAGATTCTACTCAGACCACCATTAATAGGTTAGCTGACGTTCCGTTTGTCGGTATGAAATTCGCACCCTTTAAACGTAAGATACTTTTACAGGATCATCACCAACTCACTCCAACTCTGCGACTGCCGAGTGAAGGTCTGAACATAGTTGACAGGTCAACATATCTTGGCAGCTCTATCGTTTAGTGAAGCAATATATCTGACGAAGTGAGTATGAGAATCGCAAAAGCTAGAGCAGTTTTCTCGAACATTAGTCATTTATGAAGAAACACGAGTATTTAACTCTGCCTTAAAGGTCGTGCTTACAACGCATCTGTATGCGCAGTTTTATTATACTCTGAATATACTGGGCCCCTTAGAATTGATGATTTTAGACACTTATAGGCATTCAACTATCGTTGTTTGATAATCAAACCACGTGTAGTTTACCAACAACGAATAACCAAAGCTGACATCCGTAGATTTATTTTTGGATCGGCCAACAAATACTCCTCGTTAGGTAAACAGATAAGGCCTTATCAACTACGTTGGTCCAATCACGCTTTGCATATGCCCTCCAATTCGATTGCCCAGTAGAGAACTATTCTCTTACACGGCGCCAGATTGGCGTAAGAAAGAAGATGGACAGACTTTTACATAACAGAAACAGTTTGTTAAGTACTTCACAGTTTTGTTGTATAGATCCACTCGTCTGCCAGGATGGGGTCTGCGTACGCATCTTAGTTATTGGCTAGGAACTCTTCGCGATATGGCATCGAATCAAGCTCAGTGGAGATCTAGTAGAATAATCTTTGTAACTTTCATTTCTTAGTAAGGCAAAGTTAGCTGCGAAGCTTGGTTTTGTATATGACGTGATACAGTGAAAAGCGGAAGGAAGCTGTATTTCTGATGTTGTCTTTCCCTAATGGTGTTTTGTAGAGGTTTAGTTTGCCTCACTTATGTATGATATCTAGATAAATATAATCATAGTAACTGGGTAATCTCTCTTGTATTTCTTAATTATAATTTGTGTGCATAAATTATTATTTTTGTCGTTATTTATAAAAAAATTCTTGCGTTTTGTTTCTCTTATGGTTATATGCCAGTGAAACATCAGTTACTATTGGCTTTTGTATGGCCATGCATCCTGATAATGAATCTGGTGCTTATCTCATGCTCGCAAATGTGATTTAGTTAATTATTATCCACATGCACGCAATCAATTGTTTTCAATTGTATAAAATATCTATGTTGCGAATGTTACAAAAACTTGTGTGCAAACCTATTATGTATTAGAGCCCCATACGCATTGTAGTTTGATCGTCGCTAGTCAGGTTTCCGTCGTGCTCTATTGATGATCATGGCAGATCGAAATGTATTGGCACGTGATTGACGTTAGCATTTCTATGTTGTTCGACTGGTTAAACACAATAAAATTAAGTGCTTATCCGCACGCACTCAATCAGAAGTTGTTTAATTATATAACTTTGGCAAAAATCTTTATGTTACTGATTGTATGGAAATTGTTAGTCGACATTTTCAGTCCAGTGCAAAGTGTACAATCCTACTATGAGTAAGAGCCGTATATCTGAGTCTTCATTCCTTGTATTTGCATTACCGTTTGATCCGTGCTAGACTGTTTACGGTCGTGGTCTGATAGTGATCGTCGAGTGTCGAAACGCATTGTTATGCGACTGGTAAGATCCAGTCGGATTGGTGATTCTTTCAAGCTCGGAAACGTGATTTAAATATATGTACATTTAGTTTGTTCGGCTAGTATTTTGAATGCAATTCAACATGTTTTAGACTTGTTGACATCAATAGAAACACTATAAAATTAAAACAAGGAAATTCATCTATAATTTTTGAAAATGTCAGTTACGTCATCCTTATCATCAGCATAAACATTAATGAATGAGAATTTTAGGCCTAAATTTCATTATCGCACAAGGAAATAGTATACGCAAATAATATATAAACACAATGCAACTTGAAATCTAGCCATTCTTTTGCGTGACATGCATTGGCATATGAAAGTACTAAAATTGATAGCAAAAACTAAATAATTATGAATGGTTTTAGTATGAGTCGTTTATCAGTTAAATTTCTATTTTATATCAATGTGAAATTACATATGCTATTATGGGTCGGATACAATTTTAGGGTGTGCTCGAGCTCAAGGATTCTACCGCCTGCATCCAAGTGAACGTTTTCGTCGACCATGGTGTGCTGGTCGCACTATACAGAGTTCTGACAGCATGGTGGGTTCTGAGAATAGTGGCATTGGTAATCTTGTGGGTGGATCTACTGGGTCTGTTCTATCAACAAATTCCGGTCACCTGGGAATTAGTATGTCTAACTCATCAGCAAACTCAGCTTTTGGCTGTGGTCACGCGACCACCGGATCGGCGGCATCATTGTATGCTGGTTCTGGACTGGCTGCCTCATCGGGCTGGCTGCATAGAAAACCAATACCGTTAATGCCGGCCGCTGCTGAGGCCCAGCTTGGCGATGCGCTTTCGGGTACGTAAAATGTCATACGATTATTTTTATGTTACTTTCATGGTGTATGTTTAGCTGCCATTCTTGTGTTTTAATTCCAAGTCCTTTACCTGCTTTTAATTAGTCAGGATTGCTGTGTATACTGTCGTTTGTTTTTCGGGATCAAGTTCAATTATTTTCAAATCCTTAGATGGGGACAAAACAACGTCGAGTTTAAAACGGTCTTAAGGATGTAAGCTGCTTCTATAAGATAAGCTCAACTGAAGTTATAATTCTTCAATTATTAATCAGTTATTATTTTTCTTTGTCTGGCATTGTTTTGTATTTCTTTAAGTTGTCCTTCAGAATATTCTTATCAGCTCTTGCTCTGTGTATATTTGGAGCTCTAAGACCTCGGCGGTTAAATACATCGATTAAGATTTAGTAGTAACAAAATCTATTATTAATTGTTTTTTTATTCCTTTATTACGACTTATTATTACTGTTATTTTTATTTATATCTTTTTAATGTTTTATTTAATTCTTTGTTTCTTATCGGGAATTATTAGTTGATTTCTGCCTTAAATTATGTATTAGTCGATAAATTTTCGTTTTCTACTAAATAATTTTTTTCTGTTAAGGAGATCGTAAATGTAGCAGAACTCGTAAATTTTGACTCGGTTTGCTGTTTGACAAGTTTTTTCTACGCGTCCGGCTGAAGTTTATCAGTTTGTGTTCATTGCCCACGCTTGTTTGTGGCCAAATTGACGTGAGCTCTAATCTTACCATTTATTTTTGCATGAACTGGTAAACTATTTCTCAATTGGGAAAGCATATCCTTCACGTAGACCATAACCACTATCATTATATATATATATATATGTGTGTGTGTGTGTTTGTGTGTGTGTGCGTGTAAAATGGAACAAATATATTTTACATTGAGAGACATGAGTCGTAATTTAAATACATAGATAAAAGAACTTTCTTTTAGACTTTGCATCATTTAAAAAAATACTTTTGCCTGATTGTGACTATAATAAACGTGGTTCGGAAGTATCTAGCAAATGGGTTCTCGTTTGGTTTTGAAATTTTTTTCCACTAAGTGATGTTGGTCTATTGTTACTAGAACCTTGCCTTACCAATAAAAGTTATCACGCGCCCAGCAAAACTTTTTCATGTTTATTGATTTGTGCTAAAAAATATGGAGCGCGGTTTTTTAAAAGCACATAAAGTTTCAGCTGAAATTTTTAAATAGACAGTTAATTTATTTTATTTAATGTGTTCTAACCAAAAAGATGTATTTATGATAAAGCTATACAAATTATAATTAACATGATGCACTGCTCGTAAAGAGATAATAGTCATTCTATGGTTAGAGCACCAGATTCCGAAGCATACGTGCCCAGGTTCGAGTCCTGTCCGCGGCAAATTCTGGCCAGTACATGATGAGTTCCGAATAAGGACGAAACCGGTCTACTGGATGAATTGCCTTTTCTATACTATACAATTCTTAGTTAATACTGACATATGAAAGTAATTAATGGGTCAGGTGCTTATATCATGATCGCAACCTTGATTATAGTAAATGTGAACTGGCTTTCTCCACGTTCCATAGCAAGGTTTGATGGTGTATTTAATATGTGTATTTGTCTAGATAACAAACGGAAGTGGAGCAAACTAAGCATCCACATAATACCATTATGGCCAATTCGGCTTTACGACGAAAATACAGCTAATTAACTTCCCTGTGGTTGTCAAAATATATCATGAACAAATAAATTCACAGCTACTTTGTCAAACTAAGAAAAGTTAATATGATTCTACTATAAATCTGCAATAAGATCGCCAGTGAGCTCGATTCAATGCCATATCGCGTCATTCCAAAGAAGAAATATTTTGCGTACATGGACCTCATCCTGGCAGACGATTTTGTCTCATACAATCCAATTTGGATGTTGTTTACTTTAACTGTTTCTGATATGTCAAATTCGATTCACCTGGTTTCTTATGCCATACTGGCGTTGTGTGAGAGAATAATGCTCTACCGGACGATCGAATTAAGGGCATACGCAAAACGTAACCGACCCAACACTGATGATAGTATCCTATTTGTTTCACTAATGAGGAGTATTTGCTGGCCGATCCAAAAATACGTCCACGGATGTATGCGCTTATTATTCTTTGTTGGTAACCTAGATTTGCTATGCTTCTCAAACAACGGTGTTCGAATTCTTTTGAGTGTCTAAAATCATCAACTCTAAGGAGCCAAGTCTCACTAGCGTATAATGAAACTGCACGTAAAAATGCATTGTAAATCCAAATTTTCAGGCAGCGTTAAATATTTGTGTTTCTCAATAAATGACGGAAGTGTGAGAAAGTTACTCTAGCTTTCGTGATTCTCATACACATTTCGTCAGAAATTTTCCGGGATTATTGATGGAGCTGCCAAAGTATGTAAACTTATCAACTTTCCAAATCTTCACTTTCAGTCACAGAGTTGACGTGAGTAGTTGGTGATCCTGTATAAGTGTCACACATTTCGTGAGTGCAAGTTTCACATCGAAAGACCGAACGACAACTGCTTGTTTATTCACGATGGCATGAATATTACAATATCATCTGCTTAGTCAAGATCGACTAATCTACGGACCGGGGGAACATCGAATACAGCATCCTGAACGTATGGAGGTGTTTTTCATAACAGCATCTATTACAAAATTAAACAAAATGAGAAAAACGGACAGTCTTGACGAACATCACTGCTGATAGTAAAGTTGGGTGTGTATTTAGCTCCAGAACATAACGGAAAAACATTTCCGAAGCTCAAATAATGGCTCTATGAAGCTTGTCTTTCTTTTCTGCCGTCAGAACAGCATCGTCAGCGTATTCGATTCCAACAATTAACCTACCACCTACATTCTCCACCGCACCGAAGAATGCATTGACCTCAGCAGAGTTGAAGCAATGAACTTTCCTTTTTTGACAACGAGGCCAATCTCAAAATTGCAGTTGCCTTTACTTTTGTGAATACTGGCCTGAATCAGTTTCAAGTAATCGAAGTTTTTTTGTTGCTATGCCATCATTAAGCATAGCTCGCCAGAATCGAAAGCAGATGAATCGTTTAGGAAGGCAACAATTTTGGGCCGCTGAAACCAATGATGCAACTGAAATGTGTGGCAAAGTGAATGAATTTGGTCCATGCGTGCCTATGATGGCTTCGACCGCTTCTTTTATTCTGCGAGTCCTTCTGTGGTTTATAGTAGTGAACGATTTTTATGCATTTCTGAGAAAACTGATACCACGGTAGATGACAAGATTGCTGGTGCCAGTTTTTTATGGTTGGGCACTATCTACACTCTTCCATTCATTTCGAAAGGACTCTTCTCTGTAGATTGCGGTAATTATCCTTTGCAGATCCTTCTCATACTGCTTTCACTTTATATATGCATCGCGGTTTGATCCTACCTAGTTGTGTCGTCGTGCTCTGATTATATTGATCATTGAAGGCCGAAAAGCACCAGCGACTGATTTGATACGATATGCTTTGTGTTTATATCAAACTCACAAACGTTGTTTAAAGAAGTAATTTGGAATTTTCACCGTCAAGGTTATTATATTGCGATCTTAAAATCATCACCATTTTGTTGAAAAAGAAGTGTAATGTTTGCTAACTTCTATTTAAGGCTAAATTTTATTTATCATTCCGGAAAATGCGAGCACATGATCGACGGGCGTTTCAAAACGAAAGGCGATCCTGGATCTATTTGAGTCTGTAACTGTCCAGGAGCTAGAGAAATTAAACCTACAGTGCCTCAGACAGATTTATAAATCCTACCGATCAGCTAATAGCTACACAGAGTTGTCCTGGTGGTGAAGTTTACTGCGAATTTCAGCAGCGAGCAGGAGCATCGACGAAATAATTTACCTGGACACTGTATTCAACACTAGGAGAAACGAATTAGCGATTTTGACAGTTACCTTACTTGTGTAGGCAACTTTAGCCATTATAAAAACAGCGGGAAATTCGATCCGATCTGTTTCATTAGAGGCTCTATTTCAACAAATACTGAGATTTGATGAATGTAATTTCATACAATTTCATGTCTTCGATCATAATCATCACCATTTTTTGTTTTAGGACAATTTGGTTAAATATCGTAAGAGATGGACACATAGTTGACGGTTTTTTTGCAGCTCGCATTTCTTTCCAGCTAACTGTGCTGTATAATTTGCGCTTTCTATATCGGAAAGCCAGGCATAGCCGTCAGTCTCTATTCTAGCGAGTGTTGTAGATACCTAGGCAAATACTAAATCTTCGATGTATTCTAAAATTGTTGTGATTAAATGTTCTTTTAGAGTACTGGGACTAAAGAATTCCAATATATCGGGATCATTGCGGACATACGCTAGTGATGTAGCGTATCAAGCTTCGTCTAGTCAAACTATATTCGTCGAAATGTTATCTTTAAGCACAACTTTCAACGCCACAAAATCTACTTCGACCGAGTGACGTAGGAAAGCAATGAAGACAAGTCGCTGACACCGATAATTTTTTTTTAGTGTGATAGAGTGGCGTAGTCATAAAACTTTTATTTTCTATTTGTTTGGCCCCAAGCTCGGCTGTGGCTCACTGTGTGAGTAAAAGTTCCATCGATATATTCAATTTCTAGTTTAATTTTGTTGTTTGTCGCGTACTGTTTAGTTATATTTATCTAACTTAGTGAGTCACTAAAATCAAAATACATTATTTTCAACCAGGATGTTATGCATTTCTTTAAATATTTTATCTATAAATTAGTTTATAAAAGCATTAAATCTTCTCGCACTATTTTTTTAGCGGGGAGTATGACAGATCAGCTAATCAGCCAGATTAATGAAGCAAAGAAAAAGCAGCTTACGCAGTTTCGTGAGGCTCGTTCAGTTCAGCGGCGCCTACTAACAGAATTTCAAGACATTGAAACGGGCGATCTTTTAAAATTCAATCAATTGAAGGTTAGTGTTAACGATTATGTTACCAAAGCATTGTTAGTCATGACACCTAAAGCCTATTCAACTATCCTTTGAATTTTTGCCTATTCAACTAACGTTAACGTATTAATAAAAGAATTGCCTGCCTCAACCTTCTGTAACACGTGGTTTATCTTTCTGACTTTGACTAGGTATAGTGTCTTGAAGTTGCAAAATAATATATGATGTGAAATTAACTAATTAATACATTTGCGTATTAGGTGTTCCGCGCCGTTTTGTTTACTCAGGTTATATTGGACTTATAACTCTAAAATCGAAATTTACCGTTAAATTAATGTAAGATCTCATTAATGCACGTGTTTATGAGTTGTTACCTTAGTAACATAGCATCACAAATGATGCAAACGGTCAACACGAATACGTGTTTTGCTTTTTTGGAATATAAATATGTAATCTATAATTGAATAAATGCGTATCTATCTATCTATCTATACATTATATATATATATATATATATATATATATATATATTTTATTGAATTCTGACATGAGTTACCTGGAAATGTGAAAAACGAAGCCAGAATATTAGGCTTTGATGAAGCATCGAGTGTTTAAAATGGATGCTATGCTCAATTTTGTTTACATGATAGTAATGTTAAATGTAATGAGTTGGCTTGGATGTAGCTTGATTAAAGACTTCGTATGAACTTGAAAAATCAACGATTACTCGGGTGGTGGTAACAATTCTTTAATTCAGGTTTGCGAGCTTGAAGTAAACACAAATCTCAGTCGCCGAACAACAGCAAAACTACCGATTGTCGCACGCACTGATGCGTTTCGACCTTCCATGATCATCTTCAGAGTACGATGGCAAAATATTTAACAATCACGTATGTGCATTGCAGTTTGATTCTTGCTAGTCAGTTTGCCGTCGTACTCTGATGATGATCATGGAAGGTCGAAACACGTCAGTGTGTGCGAATATGGCTGTAGTTTTGTTGTTTTTCGACGATTGGTTGAATACAATGGGATTTTTGTTTACTTCATGCACGCAAACTTGATTTAAAGTATTATTACCACCACCCGCCCAATCATTGATTGGTTAATTATGAGTTATCAGTTAGCTCTATCAATAATCAAACCCTCTAAATTTAAGATTTTTTTTTCTAATTCTGTGATTGCTGAGTACAGATCTGGACATAGTCGACAAGTTTACTTATCTTGGTATCTCAGGCAATATGTATCAGGACACATTTGCCACAAGTTGTATTTTACTCCTGTGCGTATTGTGCCAACCATGAAGATGAGACTGAAAATTGTCTCGAAAATTTGGGAAAAGAACAATGGAAAATCTTGTTCCAACGTCATTTTCAGACAAGTAGCTGATGGGAGGTTTCAAAAGGAAACGAAAAGTGAGAACCCATCAATCGAGGCTAAAAATCAGATACCTGAAAATGATCAAAATTGAAGATTTTACCGACCTAAGAGTGCTATCAATTGTCCCACACAAAAAAATGCGGTCAAATCCACAACTAGAAGGACAGCACTGCGCAAATATTTTCATAATTTAAAAAATATGTATCACGTGTTTGAAATGGCTGTTATGCCAATTTTGATGAAATTGTGGCTTATCTCCACGCTCTTAATGTTAATACCCTTTACAAGCTCGCTACATGTTATATGTAACGAGTTAGATTTGAAATAGCTTGACTAAAGATTTCATACTATTTAATTGCTATTGCTTTAATGCACATACGTAAAGGAAGTTGCACCGCACAAAAATCCGGCATTGTCTGATTGTATAGATGGCTTGTCTTGAACGTAGTGCAAGCTCTATCAATAACTGGGGCAATATGTCGGACGAGAGGAGTATATGAGTCGCGAAAATTTAGGGTAGCTTTCTCGACCTTCGCCATTAATGTAGAAACGCGAGTATTTCACTGTCTTCAACGTCGTGATTACAAAGCATCTGTACGCGTAGTTTCATTTTACGCTAGTGAGACTGCCTCTTGGAGTTGATGATTTTAGACGCTTACAGGCACTCAACTACCTTTGTTTGAGAAGCACAGCAGATGTAGGTTACCAACAACGAATAACCAACGCTGACATCCGTAGACGTATTTTTGGTTATGCCAACAAGTGCTCCTCGTTAGAAAAACGAATTATATTCCATCAACCGCGTTGGTACAGTCACGTTTTGTATATGCCCAAAATTCAATCTTATCCAGTGCCAGAATGTCAGTAAGGAACAAGGACGGCAGATTTTGACATGAAAGAAACCGTTCAAGTCAACTACATTCAAATAGGGTATTATAGGACCTACTCTTCTGCCAGGATGGTGTCCACGTGCGCAACATAGTACTTGGTTGGAAACCCTGCGCGATGTGGTATCGCATCGAGCTCATTTATGAACTTGTTGCAGATTTCTGTTCAAATCGTCTTAATTGTACAGTTAGCAGCGAGGTCTATTTTTGCTTATTTCGAGATACCGTGAAAACCACAATGAAGCTGTATTGCCGATGTTGCTCTGCATTAAAGCTGACTTGGCCATAATAGTGTCGTGTAGAGGTTTACTTTGCTTAACTTCTTTGTGTAATCTAGGTAAATATAACCATAGTAACTAGATCCTCGCCCTCATAGATCAGTTTCTATAACAGTTTGTGTGGTTAAGTTATTACTTTTGTCTTTATTATCACTTTTTATAATTTTTTATTTGTTTATTATTATTGTGAGTATTTGACATTGCAACACTACTATTGTATTGTTGTGCAAGACGACGATAAATTAGCACGAAAACCATGCCCACATGAGATTGCGACTCTGTTTGTATTGACTTCGGTGTACACTTCTGGTCCTTATTGACCTATTCTGCTACAAAGTATTTAATACCTAATGCATAATTATTATACAATTGCGTTTCATGTAAGTCACGATAATTAAGATTTAATATAAAACGAATAACTAACCCAAGCATTCGTTACTTTGCATTGCTTACTTTACATCAGAATTTAATTACATTGCAATTATCATTGTATTTGTTTACCACCACTATAATACATAGTTCTTAATGAGGAACTGCTCTATATTTATTCATATAATCAGTAGTTCGAAACAAAATAAATAATTTATTCTTGTCTCTTCTGTAAAATTATTTTATTGATTTTATCTTCGCTCAGTGTGAATCAGTCATACGTTTTTTGAAAAGGCTTTCATTCAAACGTGTGATTCGCGTAGGTGTGTACAAAGTATGAAATACTTATCACCATGGCACTTTGAAATATAAAAATATTATATTGTGCATGGTAAATCTTATTTGTGTATGTGTATTTGTTTATGAGTGTGATGTTTAAATGAAATCTCTACAGGTGCTTTTTGCAGCCAATCGGAAAGTTTTATTTAAATTTTTATTACCGAGTGAAATTGTGGGCAATATTAATTGGTGGGCGTTGAATTCCATTAATTAAAGATGATTTTCAAAATCCATATTTGGTCATAGAAATAGATGTTATAGATTATCTCACACCAGCATCCAATTTCTTTTTCATCTATAAGTTTGAATGAAGTTGTGGCATTGTCTACATATGATGGACAATAAATAGCTGATCAACCGTATTAATCAACGCTTACTAGCATAAGTCTAGTACCGGGGAATAAATTGCCTATAATAAATCACATAAATACAGGCCTCAACGCAGATCAAACGTATTTTTCCGAACTCTAAGGGGCTAAGTCTTCTAAGCACTTGCGATAAATAACTTAGGCCGCATCTCAATTTACGGAAACTATATACACAACAAAATTGAGAAGGGCAGGAAAGTAATAATAAAAGCACACAACATATACACCACAAATTTCTTTTGAATTAGACACAATACCACGACCAAATCCAGTAACTGCATAATCATTAAAAGTGTCATCACATGCACGAGAATATGTATCAGGACAAAAAATGCGAATCATAATAAATCTGCAAGCTTTACCGAACTAGGCTATCGCAATTACAAATGTATCGTAGGATAATTGCAGAAGAACAAATGACATGAAAAACAACTAATAATTCAAATGGAGCGTTACCTATATGTGCAAATTTACACGTGGAACTATATTACCATAAGCAAAATAATGTTTAACAGATGCTACATACAATCAACATCATCATCACACAATAAAAAAGTCGTTTCTTCATTGTTTTTTAAATATGAGAAATTTTAATAAAAATTAATAATAGTAAAAAGTAAATATTTTAGACAAAACAATTAATAAAACCGATTGATATATGAGGAGGAGGATCTAGTTAATCTGAATATATTTACCTGGATACATGGCAGAAACTAACCAAATTTAATTTCTACACAACGTCATTGTGGCCAAGTCAGATTTATGGAAAGGTGACATCGGTAATACAATGCAGTCTTTCCAGAAGGAAAATCAGACTACCAATAATCGTATAGTTACGCAGAAGGGTCATTCTACAGATAAAGAGTCCATGTAGCAATCAAACACATGGTCAGTAAACCAAGGAACCTACCTGCATTGGATATTGAATTTACCAGATCACAGAAAATACTTCAATGAATTTCTCCAAATAATGTTTATCCCACACTCACAAAATTCCCCATGTCTACGCTACTTAAATAAATAGCGATTCCAATTTTGAACACTAGACATTCTCCTTTAATTGATCAGTGTTATACAAGTGAAATTTAATTAATGAAAAAATTTGAAAATATTTTACGAAATTTTTTAATGTTATTTTTCGACCAGTATATTAATTAAATAAATAAATGGGCAAACACGTGGATGTTTTTTCATTTATTAGCTTAATTTATTTCTACTTAGGCGTATTACCTCAACTATTTTTAACAAAACAGGCATTATTTAAAGCGAATAATGCCTGTCCTTCGTGAACACTTTTAAGCAAGACTAGCATCCTTTATGAACTCGTATTTTGTAAAGATTTTACGTATTTACCAAAATGTAACTTGCATTATCTTAGACGTTTTCTAGTTTTAGTAGTGGAATTCTGTTGAAACCTCGATCCATGCAACCGCCGTATTCTGGATGTGCACTGAGGGGTCATATTTTACAGCAAGTCCTTATGAATGCCTGTTTCTGCTGGATTACTCGTCACTACATCCAATAGCGTAAAAACGTTGTTACAATCCTAAAGTAGTGTCATGATTCATATCCTTACACTGTCAGTGGATTTATACGAAGCGTGCCAAATAACCTATGAAAAACGAAGTCCAGCTTCTAGCCTACGTGTTGTATGGTTGCCTATTCTTAAAAGAAATGACAGGCGTTTTCGGGTGCATTCAAAAAACTAGCTGAGCAGAGACAATATAGCACAATAAGTGGAGACATAGATATCAAATGATGAGATCCAGGACAAATGCCAATATGGCAAAATTTACTAGGCATCTCCACTGAACCCTGATTGGGGATGGATTCCCGCACGTGTTTGCCCAATCAATTGTTATTTGGATAGTAGGAGTATTGTGCGCATTAATCAAGTGATCAATATCGTGAATAACAGTATCTGGTTAAAAGATCGGTGATTTACCTCTCCTGCTTTTCCGACTGACCACCTGAATTGCCTCAGTAGCCTAGCGAGCAGGATGTTAAATTAGCATTTTTGGCAGTGCCTCAACCGGTGAAATCGATGTTCCATAGCATATTTCAGTGATCATGGAACGTCAAATACCGCCCGCAAATAAGTGGTTGGTTCGTAATCTTTGCTCTGATTAATGCGTCCTGACGCATCGACCGAATATATCGATTAACATAACTGTCCAGGAGCCAGCAGCTATTTTGTACAGTCAGCATAAAGCTGGACGAACTTTATGATTGGTACTCAGAAATCCTAGGTAAACGAAAGCTCTGACGATTGTCAGTAGGGCGCAATTTAGGATAATCTTCGGATTGGGATCAAAAATGGTTGTAAAGACAGTTATTATACTTTTAGTGTCATACCGTAACGGATAGACACATTTTTGAGCACAAATTGTCTCTCCCTGAAGCTCGCAACCCTTTTCTGCAACCATGGGAGAATTTTCAGCGTACTTAAGAACAAGAAGCCGATCATCACAACCGATTTGCATTCCGAGAATTGCTGCGGTGACAGCATAGGCGGCATCGACAAAATTAAATAGATTGTGAGCAATGGCACATCCTTTCCGAATGCCGGAGCCAATCGCTATAGTTTCACAGAGATGTGCGAATGCGTGCCAATGCATCTTTATAACAAACGGGGACGCTATCATTTAACATAGCTTGCCATAAACTTACGCACGAGATAGCAGTAGTCTTTCTGCCTATAGAGTACGGAGGCAATACTTTATGAAGCGTTGCTCGTTAATAACTTTAAAAACTTCAATCTACTACATATGCAAACGGCACAATTAGCAGCGAGAAGAAATCTCGACCTTATTACAAGATAGACTGCAAAATTTATTATTTTGATAAAGTGATAGACGTTCAGGATCACGCAGTCGCCGAAACAAATAACCTGTCTGATACGTACTTCATGTTTGGAGAAATATAGGTTCAGAAAGATATCAAAGAGATTAAAGCCGCAATCTTAACGTAAATAGCCGTTCCAAATAGGTGAGCGTGCCGGTGTGGTGCGTGTTTACAAAAAATGTAACCCGATTATTTCTGTCAACTATCGTGGGATGAATTTGCTTTTTGCTGCAATAAAAATGGTCACTAGCGAGAGGAGGATCCTATGGTAACCGATGCATAGTTTCGACTTAAAAATTGATGTTTGAACAGAATTCATTCAGTAAGCATCAGTCTAAAGCCAAGCCACCTATATCGAAAACTTACCATCGTTCCTTTCCTAGTCTCTTCAGTCGCTTTCGCTTTTGTACTGCGCAAGATTTTATGATAAAATATGCCTAATTATGGCATCCCGACCAAAGTTGTTTGATTACTCGAAGACTTAAAATGATTAATCAGCTTCTAGTCACTCTAGTTAATTTACATGAACCTTCTATATTTAACTCTGGCATTCGACAATTATGGTTCTGCCTTTACTTTGTTAGCTTATGCTGTCAATACAATTTCTGCTGGGGTCATCGTAGCTTCCGTTTTGCTGATCTTAAATACGCTCTCGATGCTGTCCTGATGGCAGAATAAGTTGTAAAGGGCCGTCCATAGGATTTAAGAAATGTCCATGCACGATCCGACCAGTTTTATTCGACCGCTCTTTTATGTATCATTGCCATAAAATATTGTTGTGAGAATTAAACAGTAATTGATTGTTGTGAGACGCCGATTTCGTTGGTTGGAGTACCGTTTTAGGAAACCAATGATACATCGTGCTAGCGAGGAAACTGGTGAATAGCTCAAACTAGATAAGAATAGAACACAAGTCTCATCATATATTATTTGCGATATTCGTCATTTAATTGCGTCCCGCCGTATCCTCACTTTCCAAGAAAACTTTCGTGTGTGAAAATCTGTTTGTCTAACGCTAAATTCTGTCATTCTAGAATAATTTGTTCTGAAATCCACCGTGCGGGTGATATAGATTTTAGTTTGTGTATGTATACATGTATCTGTTTCGTATGTATATTTATTTGTTTAAATGTAATACTTTATTACTGTATTATGTTTTCTCATGGTAGATCTTTTGCTATGCAGACTTGTATGTGTGTGATCCAAGTTTAAAGTTCTTTTGTTCTATAAGGCATATATCATTCTTTTTAGTTCCGCAAGAAACAGCTCATATTCGCCAAATCGCCTATTCACGCTTGGGGCTTGATCGCGCTGGAACCAATTGCCGCCGAAGAAATGGTCATCGAGTATGTTGGACACGTGGTGCGAAAAGGAGTTGCAGAGCTGCGTGAAAAGCGCTACGAAGCCACGGGTATTGGTAGCTCCTATTTATTTCGTATCGATGATGAGTTTGTGATTGACGCGACAATGTGCGGAAACAATGCACGTTTTATTAATCACAGCTGTCAGGTGAGCATCCAGCATAAGCTGCCACAATCAAACCAATAAACTGAATAGTTCATGCAAACCATGTTGATAATTTTATTTCAATCACGGTTGCTAGGTTCATATAAACGCTAATTCTATGATATATATATATATATATATATATATATATATATATATATATATATATATCATCATCATTTCCAGCCACACAAAAGTCAAGTGACTAATGTTTCACTGCCATATAACCATAAGGAGTGAAAAAAAGTATATAAGTGAATTTAGATAAATTATTATTGAGATTTACGAGAGAGGGAGAGGGGTAGAGAGAGAAGGAAAACCTTGCTACTATGAGTAAATTTATCAGGATAACTCACAGAAATGAGGCAAACTAAACCTCTCCACAACACCATTATGGCCAAGTTAGCATTCGGGCAAGGCGACATCAGCAACACAGCTTCCTTGCGGATTTCACCGTATCACGTCATAAACAAACCGAACCTCGCAGCTAACTTTGCCCTACTAAGAAAAGAAAGTTACGAACATGATTCTACTATACATCTGCAACAGGATCGCCACTGAGCTCGATTCGCTGCCATATCGCTAAAGGGTTTCTAACCAAGAACTGTGATGTGCACGTGGACCCCATCCCGGAAGACAAGTGGATCCTATACTACCCAATTTGGATGTAAGTGACTTTTATTGTTTCTGCCATGTCAAAATCCGCCCACCTTGTTTCTGGTGCTGGATGAGAGAACAGAGCTCTATTGGGCAATCGGAATGAGGGCATACGCAAAACGTGACCAAGACAACGAAGTTGATGGAGCCTTATTTGCTTTTCTAAAGACGAGCACTTATTGTCAGATCCAAAAATACGTCTACGGATGTCAACGTTAGTCATTCGTTGTTAGTAACCAACATGTGCAATACTTCTCAAACAACGATGATCGAATGCCTGTAAGCGTCTCAGATCATCAACTCTAAGACGCTTACATATATACGTTTATCAGTATAAACTAAAATTTATATGAAGTATACAAGTCAGTTTCGTCCTTATTGCGAACTCTTCAAGCACTGCCCAGAATTTTGCTACGGATAGGGCTCGAATCTGAGCATGTCTGATACATTATTTTCAGTTATATACCAACCAATGTTTGTTGATTAGCCTTCCCTTCAGGTGGAGTCAATGTGACATCTCTTTAGACTTGATGTTTCGACTTTCGTTTATATCAAGCTCGAACACTTTATTTAATGAAAACTTTTGAATTATTGTCAGAAATGCCGTCGGGAATTAATCTAACAACCGTTCGTTTCATGCAGCAATAGAAATTCAAGGCTTGACGACTGGAGTGCGCAAACTAGTCGTACCAGTATGTCTACTATACTATCGGAATTCAACCTAAACTTAACTTTAGAGACATTTAAGTTTAGTAGGCACTTTTTAGTAGAAAAAAACATTAATTTTGTGTGAGGCGTCTTAGAAGTCACTGCCTTTTTAGTTCTTCAGGTAAATATTTCAGTTCGTACGTCGCCTTTAAAATGCATACTGGCATATATTATCTTTTGGTTGAGTATTGTTTCATTGTTTTCCTATCGCTGCTTATCTCTCATGTATGCTTCAACAAGGCTCTCTTGGTTCCTGTTTTCTAATAATTTTGTTTTGAGCATCGCCATTTCTCGATATTGAAATTCATCGGAACAGATTTTCTTTATTCTGTCGGATAAATCGCGCATAAATTTGCTCTTTTGAGATATAGGGACAGTGTTGTGATAACAGATGTCCCGTGCAGTACATGTCTGCTATCGACATTTAATTTTATGAAGTTATCGCCCAAATACTTCAAATGTGTACGACAGTATTTTTGATAAGTGGTTCTAGTTTTAATGTTTTCAAAATAGAATATCTAGGCATCAGATAATACTACTACTTTACTGCGGCTGACTCCTTTTGGAGGATAAGCCGGCTCCATGACATTTCATGGAGTTTCTTGGGAATTTGGTACAAGTGGTGTCCCCTCACCATTCGGCTTTTTGATCGAGGACGCACCTCTAGCCTTTGCACATCCAAGCGCAGTCTGCAAGGCAGCAGTAAGTCGCATGGTTGCTGGTGGCTGTTGAGAGCTCATTCGCCATTCGGAAGTACGGGGTACTGTCCAGGAGTCCATGTAATCCTGTGTCTGTTGAACCCTTTTGTGGTGGGGAACACACGCCGAGTCATGGTGCCGTCGTCGGGCTCATGTGGTATTTTATAGGAGATCCGATTGCCGGTCGGAGATCCACCACGCCCTGGTGACACCACCGCCATAGCCCCGTTAGCCCATGTACGATCGGCCATCGAGACAGTATTTTTGATAAGTGGTTCTAGTTTTAATGTTTCAAAATAGAATATCTAGGCATCAGATAATAGACTTCCTAACGAACTGCCTATCGCGCCTCCATCGCTTTACGTGAAATATTGACCATTGATGGTGAATTAAATATCTTAAATACACCGAATGTGGAGATTTCTTAGATGGATTTTCGGTATGGGATGACGGGTCGTTTCTGTTGTTGAATGCACACAGAAAAAAAATGGTTTTATCAACAGGGATTCTTCTAGAAAATAAAACGTGACATTCTTCGGTGTATAAAATATATAAAATCATTCTTTTTCATAAAACCGTCGATTACTTCTTTGCGTACATCGAAAATTTTGTTGAAGCAAGTACGAAATATAAAAAACGACAGAAAGAAAGAAAACCGTACCCAACCAAAAGACAATATACGTCAATATACCTCTTAGAGGGGGCGCATCATCAGAACTATTTATTCGAATAATTGAAACGGCGGTGACTTCACGGATGGGGAGAATGTTTCCACATTAGCCGAACGCATTGCTTATAAAAATCACACCCCAACTCAGGTGGATTTCTAAGTGTTCTTCAATGCTAAATATATAAAAAAAAATTACGCAAAAAGGAGGCTTTTTTATGCAACAATCTTAATCTTAAGTTAAATAAACAAAATAATTCCTACTTTAGTTTAACATAAATTGGTAATTGCTTGTGCGTCTTCACGTGCGTTTGTGCGTGTTTCAGTATTTACATGCCTCGCCTTCTGTTTTTGTGGTACAATGTGTGTTACATCCAGCTTTATTCACCTCGCTTTCCCAAAAAATTGACTACATGTGGTATCAGATGTTATAGCCGAATTGAGAGCTGGCTTAAGAAAATGGCCTTTGTAAACCGTGTCTTACGTACCTCCGTTATTAGAAATGTACATTTCTATAAATTATTTATTTCTCATTTAAAATTACAAATGCCTAAAATTAACTGAACTAGAAATTATACATGAATAAATAATTGTTAAATGATGAACTACGTACTTTTAGAGTTGATATAATTCGATTTCACAAAACTATCACATCCTGATGTGAATTTGAAAAATACTGAACACGGTTCTGCATGGGGCTTGCAAGCCTCATTGAAATTCCAATAGACGAGCTAATTGTTTTTGCTTGCATGATGCTGAACGTCGATTTGACATTGCGTCAAAATTTGAATGCATATTAACAAACCTAGCCTTAAGTAAAATTGTTAAGCATTATCATTAATGTGCAAGTGCAAACTAATTATCACAAAACATTACCCTGGGGTTCTGTTCATGCTGCTTTTGGTTTATCCTTCTGGTCACAAATGAACTAATTTGTTACTAGGTTCGCAACACCTAATACATACTTGCATATACATTAGGTCTTCGCAACAAACAGTATTTAACTGTAATATATTGAATTGAATGATGTCATGCTTACCGCGAAATGTGACAACTGATATCGATGAAGGCCAGAGTGTATGGTTTAACTGGAGTAACAGGTGTTCGGAAATTGTTGTAATTCTCAATTTGGGTGAACTTTAGCATAAATTTATATCCATCAGGTTGGTATCATGTACCGACTCGGTAACCATAGTGTTAGTATCATGTACCTTTTCGGTACAATAATGTTGGTATCGGTTACTAACACAATAGCCATAATGTTAGTATCCTTACAGACTCGGTATATATATTATATAGTGTGAGTTAGCGTTGAAGTCGCATTGTCGTAGACTTTATATGATGTTAGCTTCACTATTGAAGGTTTACACATTCGTCTAGGAGATTGTACCGTCCTATTATTCCACATTCTTCGACCAAATATATGGTGGTTAAAGGGCGTAATACCGGCTCCTACTGATGAGTCGCCAGTATGCACGAAACGAATGTGTATGAGATTATACTTTCCGTTCATGCTGCCTTTGGTTTATCCTTCTGGTCACAACTGAACTAATTTGTTACTAGGTTCGCAACACCTAATACATACTTGCATATATATATTAGCTCTTCGCAACAAACAGTATTTGACTGTAATTGCCCTGGGGCTTTCCGAGCGCAATGCAAAACTGCGTAGTTAAGTTTCTTCATTTTAAACAGTTATACAATTTTGTGTACTTTTTATGTGTTAATAGAGTGGTAATATGATGCAAAAATATTGCAAAACTGTAAACAAATTTTTAAATTTATGATATATATATATATATATATATATATATATATATATATATATATATATATATAAAGTAATATACTAAATTATATTTGAAGAATAATACAAAGGTATTGAAGATTCCCATAGCGATCTTGAAATTACGTGAGCAGGAACAAAAAATATACATATATATTTTTAGTTCATGCACTTTTTTTAAATATTCAGATATGACGAATGAATGTCAGCCATCGGCTTTGGCGATTCTCAAAAGCCATTTGCTTTTTCCAACCGTGTTGTACTAAAATGAGAAGCCATATTTGATACTCTATTAGACATAATAAACTCAATCTGTAATTGTGTATAAGTGAACAGTGACTATAACTATGATGTTCTACGTTTTTCGATAGTAAAACATTAGTACATTATACTGCTTTAATGTTGTTTAATCGTAGCAATTATTTGCTATATGTATGAAATATGGTGCTAAATTCAAATCTGTTTTCTTTATTTTTTAGCCAAATTGTTACGCCAAGATAATTCCAGTAGAAGGCAAAAAGAAAATTGTAATTTATTCAAAGCGTGAAATCAACGTGATGGAGGAAATAACATATGATTATAAATTCCCTTATGAAGAAGAAAAAATACCATGTATGTGCGGTACTTCTGGCTGCAGAGGCACTCTAAACTGAAATAGAAGAATACAAGCATTGCTTTGCCATAATTCAATTTTATACTTGGCAATCTATAAGTTGAGTTCATTTGTAAATAAAAAGTTTACGTACTAACCGACGTTGCCTTAAGTTTGTGCAACTGAGACATGATTTTTGACTTGACAAAATGTAAATGATTTATCGCTACGGTAAGTGATTCGTTATCACGCACTGGAGGTTTAGTTTAATTTTCTCTGAGTATTCAAATTAATTTAAATCGCGGATTTACACCAGTATATATATATATATATATATATATATATATATATATATATATATATATATATATATATATATGTGTGTGTGGTGTGTGTATTTGTGTGCAAAAACACCAAAATGAGATTGTGATATATTAATCGTATAAAATGTAGTTCGTGGCATATAATTCGCGTAATTTTATTATGTTTACTTTTAGTTCACGTTGCCGCTTAATGTAAGACTGCAAATAAGTTACGTGTCGTTATTTCTAACGTTTATTGAACTTTTGTGATTAATGGTACGTACCTATTGGCACGATGAATTCCCATGAAAACTAAAAAACCTTAGTTTTTAGTATCAAATTCATTAATTATGCGGAACCGTGAGATTTTCTAAATTGTTACTATGTCCAAAATTATTGAACCATTATTTGTTACTAACATATCAATGCGAATTTCCAATTGCTTATTTTTAATTACTAAATATAAGTTGTGCGGGCTGGAGTTTTTACTTGCGTTGTAATGAGTATGCTCTATTTTAGAGACAGGGAAATGAGACGCAATCGATGAGCACCTCTAATTCATTGCTCATTGCTGATCCTTTGATGATCAGCCAGACAGGTAATTGACTGATCTGAATAATTTTGCCAAATACGATCGCCAATTGCATTATTGTCGAGGGGATTTGTTGTAAGTAAACCTCGTGCCAGATCTTTTAAATATATATATATATATATATATATATATATATATATATATATATATATAATTTAAGATTATATTTGACACGGTAAAATCATTCATTAAGTTGATAAATTTACCAGCGTTTTCAGTTTTCTGTTTCCAATATTCTATGACTAGACAGAGTTTAAGAGAGATTTAGAAAGTTTTATCCTTTTTTTTAATAATATCTCAATAGCGTTTACATATTCTCAGAATTATGCTTTTTCTAGGAAACTATTATAATGCGTTAGGTAACCGTCAACATGGTCGGCTACGCAAGATTTCAATTATCCGTAACTCATTATTCTTATGGCGAATTTAATTTAAGTGCGACTTTGTGTTTCGTAATTACTTCCACTTGTTTAGGCTAACAAAGTTTATTCCTTCGAGGTCTTATTTTTCGTAACATATTTCGAGATTCATTCTAGAATACCTTTGTCATTCTACAGCTCACCAAATCAATTATCTACTCGACAATGAATTACGAAGTATATTAAGTAAAATATGAACTGGGAAGTAAGCAACTTAGTTAACTTAAAACATGGCCAGGTATTTTATTATTCTGCAATGTTTACTTGATTCGGACTATTTAAAACCATTCTAGTTTTATTTTTATTATTATTTTGCTTTACTTCTGTTAGGATCACCCTTTGTGTACCGAGAATAGAAATCTATTCTTACTTTTATGCATACGTGTGTACATTATCGCATAGAGGCATATTTATATTCCGTAGGACGTTAATTATTATGTTTCGAAAAGTAATGTTGCCTTTGTACCCAGCCACCACTGTTTTGGTTGTATTTTTTTATTTTGTCTCTGACGGTGAGAATTTTGAGCTTGACTTTTTATTCTATGATTTGTAATCTTAGAAGATTTAATGCAGTGTCATTTACTAAGCTTGCTTTATTTTGCTTTGGTGATAAAACGGAATGAAACAAAATTTAAACGACCATCCTATCACATACGGTAACTTAAGGTTTAATTGATCTGTCCTTGAGTGCACATAAATAATAGCATGAAGTATTTTACACAGTTTGTAGTGAGTAGAGATAAAATGATAATTGAAAAACATCTTTATCCTTTAGTTTTATAAAAAATCGATTCCCGAACGCGACGCGGCAGACCTCCACTTCAGTATATCAAAGAGAGCGCGCTTGTTTTGTTGAATAACATGATTGGCCGACTAATTTAATTTTGAATCATGTTTCGGTTCTTCCTGATATAATTATTCTCAAACTTCGGTTGCCAGAAATAATTGTATTCTCTTTTAAATATTTTCACCGCTAATCCAAATCCCAGTACAGATGTTTTGGAAACAAGGTGTAGCATAATATACTCACGAATAAAATAAAAAATTTATTTTCTCATCCTCCAGATATGACAGTGTGATTCGGCTTATTGAGTAAAAATCAACCTTAACGTATGCGTAGCTTTAAATACTCTTCCCTATTTAGATTTTCTATAGTATCGTTTACATACGCACAAGTGTTAACTCTGCATTACGGAAAAGATAGCAAATTTTATAGGTTCAAAGTTGCTTTTTCTTCTTATCCTATATAAAGCGGAGTTACTCCACGGCAGGGACAGAGCTACGTTAGTAGTTAGAGCAAGCTCAACGCACATAGCGAGTTCAACCCTTTTCTTTAAAAATAACGATTGTCTTCCATGCTTAAAATTTATATTAATGACACAACGATTCGTTTGTTTATATCTGTAAATAATTTATACTGTTATTGCTACAGCTTTTCCACTTTTAGATATTTTTACCACCTTTTCATATGCCCTGAATAAAGCCATAAATTGGTTACGCGTCACATAAAGATTTAAATTGTCTAGACATAGTTGGAATAAAACATTAAAATTTTTGTCAACTAGATCCTAGTTTATTCTTGATTAAGTAAGCCAGTGTGGTGTTTCAAATTGAGTTTCAGTTTTAGTTTTTCATTTAATTTATCTGATCATAATTGCCTTTCTGACTGGTTATAAAGATTGTCTTGATACAAGCTCATTACCATTGTCTAGTGTTTTAGTATTTTGAGTGCTGGACATCTAAAACCTATCTATAAAGAAAAAATGCCTGGCTGTTCTGTCATTATGACACGTATGACAAAACTAACTTTACAATGTTTTATCCCTTTTACAAAACAGGATTGGCGATATTTTATTGAAATTTTATCCTTTCTATATATGAATTTTTATAAGAATGAAAATAATTTATTTTGCTATTAAGAGAACTGAGGCAAAAGTGCAAACTAAATTGGTCAGAATTGAATGAGTCAACTTTGTTATATGCCAATCATTAACAGTTAAATTGTATGATCGGATCATCGAGATTTTGGACGAGACTGGATGTTGGAGAGCACAATCTCATTGCAATAAACATGAAGCAACTGTCATGTAAATCATTTTATTTACGTACTAAGTTATATCCGTGGTAATTTGTGTGCCGCTCTGCTTCTGGTCTCGGCTGAAATAATCGTGGTATTTACAAACGGAATTTGATTGTGCTCGTTTAACTTCAGAATTATTGACATAGATTAACAATGCCAATGTTTGTTAAACTCTGTTCAACATTATTATATTGTTTCTTAGCATTTCACATGTGATGCGATCTTTTTAAATATTATTACTTATTAAATCAGTTTTTTATTTAAATTGAATTCGGTCTAGAAGGTGAATAAACTGCTTTGATCAGTTGCTAGCCAGACTTATCTAATAGTTTTACTAATTTTTTTAAAACAAAGTAAATTATTGGAGATACGTTAAAAATTATAAATGAGTTTATAATTACTGGAATATTTCCTTAGGAATTACTTTACCTAGGTACATCTTATGAGCTTGATAGATGAAAAATATTTTTGCAGCTTGAACTATGAATATTAAAAATTTGCACCTCATTGCAATTTGTTTTGTCTTTAGCCTTGATCAACATTGAAATATATTGACACAGATTTCTGTCATTTCTAAGAAAGGAAAAAAGCATTGACAATAATTATATTTAGAGGCATTATACATCTTGTAAACTTCCTATCAGAAACTGGTAATTTGTCATTAATACGAGATCAATACAATTTAGGTAGATTAAACTGCATAGATTTTTATGGTGACTGATCATGTTATTTAATTTTTATAAAAACGAAAACTCATTGTCGACGGAAACAAATTATTGTATGATAAATGTCATTTACGTTAAATAGCAAAACGTTGCGTAACGTTTATATTCTTATTTTAACATCGAACTTCGTCTTGTCACATCATAATAATAATAATTAATAGGTGAACATCTTATAACGTGACATTATACACTTATTTATCTTATTTTCGAGATTTCCATTCCCCAGATCGGCATGCCTGTACTGTCTGTTTTGCACAGTAATTTGAAGTTTATTTGTTTTCCTATATAGACGTATAAAACATGCTTGCATGATTTTTCACGTCTAGAATGTACGAGTATCTATTTTCGTGCTCTATCGGAGTTATCTTCTTTCGCGTCTCATTTAACCAGACAATCACTTATTGCGCGGATAATGATAATTATTGAAACAAGTGTAGTTTGGAAATAAAAACAACCAGATTATTAAATCAGTCAAACTCAGATTATGTAAGCCTTAAAATCCATCAAAATTATTTCATTGGCAGTCTGTCACTGGTTACGCAATAGAATATAATATAAATGCGTATTTTTCAGATAAAGCCTTTGTGGCAGGTAGGGTTCTCTGATCTAGTTATTCGCAGTGGGCCTATAAACAAGTCAATTCATTTGGGAACATGAGGCTATACTAGTCTGAACTTTCATTACATTACCTCATGTTCGCCATCAGTAGAATTCGGAAACAAGTCCCGACTCCATTTAACGCTATTTGTTTCAATTAAGATATTTGTGGACTGTTAGTCAGTTGTTATGACGTAGAAATTTACATTTGCAAAATTTACTACAAAATTAAATTATTATGAAATGTTCGTTCGCTTCTTGTTATTCTGAATTTTTTATCATAGTAGAATAATTAAATCTAAATTTAAGGCTTTTCTGGTTAATAAAAAGTAGTTTTCCATTGATGCTCTAGAGATTGGATCTTGCGTCAGCCAATCATCAGCATATTTTCCTGGTGTAATTCTGCATGCTATTAGTAGTAATATATTCCCGGGTTGGCCTGAAAAAGAAACATGCAGAAAGCCTTCATCTGTGCATACTTATTAAACAAAATAATTTTCTAACAGTAATTATTATTCAAATAGTCCGCGTACTGTTCAACGCCATTTGAACCACAACAAACTGTTCGATCACCCTATAGAAGGACAGTTCCCTTAATCTGACTTCTACACTGCGAGCACCATCCTGTCCAGCAATGCAACTGATGAAGACCTACGGTAAAGTAGGTCGAAATATTTTACTAAAAGAAAATTACTGGAACAATGAAAGCTGCGTTAGTCAAAACGCAGATCAGGTAATAACTGTCTACAACCTTTCACGTTTACATGTCACAAGTAATTGTCCGACCCAATCAGTCCATATTCACGTAATGCAAAGAAATAATCGGATTTGTCTGTCCACGGAATTCACGTGTACATGACACGAACAAACAACTGGGTTGATTTTGTCGAGTGCACGCGATGTTTTTTTCATTATGTAATGGCCTGTTAGTCATTCGCTGAGAAATTATTAACCGATGTCGACACTATTTACCATATCAGCGTAAAGAACAACTCTGATAAGATTCAATGTAATTGTGAAACGTTTGTTGGTACACCACGAACTGCCTTATCAACTTATAGGCGCCTTCAAAAAATACTTCAATAAACGGTGTAGTGCGTAAATCAAAGATCACGTATAACAGAAGAAAGAAAGTAGGCCTATACAGATTAAAACTTGGGTGCACAAAATAAAGATAATCTAAATTACTCGGTAGCGCAGAAGCATATAACTGAATGTATTCTTTGTGATTCTAATCAATAAACACAAAATATATAAATATAGCAAAAGATAGAAGCAGAACATTAAACAGTCGGAAAACTAAATGAAGCCGATACCAATTACGTGATAATGATTAATGGCTGCGTTGGTGCTGATATCAATTATTTAAATCAAGATTGCGAGCTCGATATGAAACACCAATTAGATAATATATACAATTGTGAATAGCAACTAGGCATTATATAAGATTGCAAACACAATTCGTCCATATTAAGAACTCTTCAGGTAATGGCAGTAGATTTTGCCGCGAACGAAGATTGAAACTTGGCACGTTTGCTTTAGAGTCTGGCTATCCATTGCGCCAATCTGCCTTTGCTTAGTTTATACTGACAAATTTTTATGTAATGACTGTTACTCAGCTAGGCAACTGGATTGAGCCAGGTAATCGACCCTTTCTAGCTTCGCTACTGCAGTCAGTACTACTTAGAACAAACAAAAATCATAGGAAAAGTTATTTCACAATTATCAAATGTCATTAGATTGATAAATACTATTACTACACAGCGTTATACTAGCATAATATACTGATACTTTACTGACGCCTAATTATTAAATTCAATTATCTGTTGCTTTATAGTAACAACTTCAAAAGCCGATAATTTCAAATCGAATAATTTTCAATAATAACCGGGATTACCAAAGCTTAATGATAAAATAAGACTGGCATCAGTCAATAATCCTCCTTCAGTAAAAACAGTAGCATGAAATTTATTTACGGATGAAAGTTTTATCCGCCAATAGTTTGTCTAGTGGCTGATTAGCACAGGAGAAACACCAAATTTTCATGTGTATAACATCATCATCGTTATGCACAGCCATAAAAAAAGCCAGTTTCACAAATTATTAGTAAGAGTAATTAGAAAGAGAGTACCTAGTTACTATGAGTATATTTATCTAGATGAAACAGAAGTGAGGCAAACTAAACTTCTACTTAAAACCATTCTGGCCAAGTCAGCAAGGCAAAATCATCAATACAGAGTCAATACAAAAAAAACCTCGCAGCTAACTCTGCCCTACTAAGAAATGAAAGTTACAAAAATGATTTAGCTGTAAATCTGCAACAAGGTCGATGCGATGCCATATCGCGCAGATTTTCCATCCAAAAATTTTGATGCCAGACGAGTAGGCCCAAAAAAATTTTTTTTAGTAGTTGACTACTTAAATCTACTCACCTTCTTTCTTACGCCAGTCTGACGTTGGGTGAGAGATATTGTTCCACTGAGGGCATTCGCAAAACTTAACCGAGCCAACTAAGTCGATGGAGGCTAATTTGTTTCTCTAACGAGCAGTTGTTGGCCGAACTAAAAATAATTCTACGGATTTCAGCGTTGGTTAGTCGTTGTTGGTAAACTACATGTGCTTTGAATACCTGTAAGTGTCTAAAATCATCAATTCTAAGGGGTCAATTATTTTCAGAGTATAATAAAACTGCGCGTGTAGATGCATTGTAAGAACGACCTTTAAGGCAGAGTAAAATAATCGCCTCAGTTAATGATAGCTAACTGGACACTCATAAATAGGAGTTAAATATTGTTTGTTGCGGAGAACTAATTTATATGAAAGTATGTATTAGGGTGTTGCTAGCCTAGTAACAAAGTAGTTCAGTTGTGACCAGAAGGATAAACCAAAGACAGCATGAACGGATAGTATAATCTCATGCACATTTGTTTCGTGCTTACTGGCGACTCATCAGTATTAACTGATTTTACGCCCTTTAACCACTATTTTTGGGTGAGGAATGTGGGATAATAGGGCGGTACAATCTCCTAGACGAATATGTAATCCTATAGTAGTGAGGCTAACATAATACAAAGCCTCGAAAATGCGACTTCCACGCTAACTCACTCTATATAATATATATACCGAGTCTAAAAAGGATACTAACACTATGGCAGTTGTGTTAGTAACCGATACCAACATTGTAGTACCGAAAAGGTACATGGTACTAACACTATGGTTGCCGAGTCGGTACATGGTACCAACATGATGGATATCAATGCATGCTATAGTTCACCGAAATTGAGAATTACAACTTTTTCTGAACACCTGTTACTCTGGTCTTGATTGATATTATCGAATAATTTTCAATAATAACCGGGATTACCAAAGCTTAATGATAAAATAAGACTGGCATCATTCAATAATCCTCCTTCAGTAAAAATAGTAGCATGAAATTTATTTACGGATGAAAGTTTTATCCGCCAATAGTTTGTCTAGTGGCTGATTAGCACAGGAGAAACACCAAATTTTCATGTGTATAACATCATCATCGTTATGCACAGCCATAAAAAAGCCAGTTTCACAAATTATTAGTAAGAGTAATTAGAAAGAGAGTACCTAGTTACTATGAGTATATTTATCTAGATGAAACAGAAGTGAGGCAAACTAAACTTCTACTTAAAACCATTCTGGCCAAGTCAGCAAGGCAAAATCATCAATACAGAGTCAATACAAACAAAACCTCGCAGCTAACTCTGCCCTACTAAGAAATGAAAGTTACAAAAATGATTTAGCTGTAAATCTGCAACAAGGTCGATGCGATGCCATATCGCGCAGATTTTCCATCCAAAAATTTTGATGCCAGACGAGTAGGCCCAAAAAAATTTTTTTTAGTAGTTGACTACTTAAATCTACTCACCTTCTTTCTTACGCCAGTCTGACGTTGGGTGAGAGATATTGTTCCACTGAGGGCATTCGCAAAACTTAACCGAGCCAACTAAGTCGATGGAGGCTAATTTGTTTCTCTAACGAGCAGTTGTTGGCCGAACTAAAAATAATTCTACGGATTTCAGCGTTGGTTAGTCGTTGTTGGTAAACTACATGTGCTTTGAATACCTGTAAGTGTCTAAAATCATCAATTCTAAGGGGTCAATTATTTTCAGAGTATAATAAAACTGCGCGTGTAGATGCATTGTAAGAACGACCTTTAAGGCAGAGTAAAATAATCGCCTCAGTTAATGATAGCTAACTGGACACTCATAAATAGGAGTTAAATATTGTTTGTTGCGGAGACCTAATGTGTATGAAAGTATGTATTAGGGTGTTGCTAGCCTAGTAACAAAGTAGTTCAGTTGTGACCAGAAGGATAAACCAAAGACAGCATGAACGGATAGTATAATCTCATGCACATTTGTTTCGTGCTTACTGGCGACTCATCAGTATTAACTGATTTTACGCCCTTTAACCACTATTTTTGGGTGAGGAATGTGGGATAATAGGGCGGTACAATCTCCTAGACGAATATGTAATCCTATAGTAGTGAGGCTAACATAATACAAAGCCTCGAAAATGCGACTTCCACGCTAACTCACTCTATATAATATGTATACCGAGTCTAAAAAGGATACTAACACTATGGCAGTTGTGTTAGTAACCGATACCAACATTGTAGTACCGAAAAGGTACATGGTACTAACACTATGGTTGCCGAGTCGGTACATGGTACCAACATGATGGATATCAATGCATGCTATAGTTCACCGAAATTGAGAATTACAACTTTTTCTGAACACCTGTTACTCTGGTCTTGATTGATATTATCGAATAATTTTCAATAATAACCGGGATTACCAAAGCTTAATGATAAAATAAGACTGGCATCATTCAATAATCCTCCTTCAGTAAAAATAGTAGCATGAAATTTATTTACGGATGAAAGTTTTATCCGCCAATAGTTTGTCTAGTGGCTGATTAGCACAGGAGAAACACCAAATTTTCATGTGTATAACATCATCATCGTTATGCACAGCCATAAAAAAAGCCAGTTTCACAAATTATTAGTAAGAGTAATTAGAAAGAGAGTACCTAGTTACTATGAGTATATTTATCTAGATGAAACAGAAGTGAGGCAAACTAAACTTCTACTTAAAACCATTCTGGCCAAGTCAGCAAGGCAAAATCATCAATACAGAGTCAATACAAACAAAACCTCGCAGCTAACTCTGCCCTACTAAGAAATGAAAGTTACAAAAATGATTTAGCTGTAAATCTGCAACAAGGTCGATGCGATGCCATATCGCGCAGATTTTCCATCCAAAAATTTTGATGCCAGACGAGTAGGCCCAAAAAAATTTTTTTTAGTAGTTGACTACTTAAATCTACTCACCTTCTTTCTTACGCCAGTCTGACGTTGGGTGAGAGATATTGTTCCACTGAGGGCATTCGCAAAACTTAACCGAGCCAACTAAGTCGATGGAGGCTAATTTGTTTCTCTAACGAGCAGTTGTTGGCCGAACTAAAAATAATTCTACGGATTTCAGCGTTGGTTAGTCGTTGTTGGTAAACTACATGTGCTTTGAATACCTGTAAGTGTCTAAAATCATCAATTCTAAGGGGTCAATTATTTTCAGAGTATAATAAAACTGCGCGTGTAGATGCATTGTAAGAACGACCTTTAAGGCAGAGTAAAATAATCGCCTCAGTTAATGATAGCTAACTGGACACTCATAAATAGGAGTTAAATATTGTTTGTTGCGGAGACCTAATATATATGAAAGTATGTATTAGGGTGTTGCTAGCCTAGTAACAAAGTAGTTCAGTTGTGACCAGAAGGATAAACCAAAGACAGCATGAACGGATAGTATAATCTCATGCACATTTGTTTCGTGCTTACTGGCGACTCATCAGTATTAACTGATTTTACGCCCTTTAACCACTATTTTTGGGTGAGGAATGTGGGATAATAGGGCGGTACAATCTCCTAGACGAATATGTAATCCTATAGTAGTGAGGCTAACATAATACAAAGCCTCGAAAATGCGACTTCCACGCTAACTCACTCTATATAATATGTATACCGAGTCTAAAAAGGATACTAACACTATGGCAGTTGTGTCAGTAACCGATACCAACATTGTAGTACCGAAAAGGTACATGGTACTAACACTATGGTTGCCGAGTCGGTACATGGTACCAACATGATGGATATCAATGCATGCTATAGTTCACCGAAATTGAGAATTACAACTTTTTCTGAACACCTGTTACTCTGGTCTTGATTGATATTATCGAATAATTTTCAATAATAACCGGGATTACCAAAGCTTAATGATAAAATAAGACTGGCATCATTCAATAATCCTCCTTCAGTAAAAATAGTAGCATGAAATTTATTTACGGATGAAAGTTTTATCCGCCAATAGTTTGTCTAGTGGCTGATTAGCACAGGAGAAACACCAAATTTTCATGTGTATAACATCATCATCGTTATGCACAGCCATAAAAAAGCCAGTTTCACAAATTATTAGTAAGAGTAATTAGAAAGAGAGTACCTAGTTACTATGAGTATATTTATCTAGATGAAACAGAAGTGAGGCAAACTAAACTTCTACTTAAAACCATTCTGGCCAAGTCAGCAAGGCAAAATCATCAATACAGAGTCAATACAAACAAAACCTCGCAGCTAACTCTGCCCTACTAAGAAATGAAAGTTACAAAAATGATTTAGCTGTAAATCTGCAACAAGGTCGATGCGATGCCATATCGCGCAGATTTTCCATCCAAAAATTTTGATGCCAGACGAGTAGGCCCAAAAAAATTTTTTTTAGTAGTTGACTACTTAAATCTACTCACCTTCTTTCTTACGCCAGTCTGACGTTGGGTGAGAGATATTGTTCCACTGAGGGCATTCGCAAAACTTAACCGAGCCAACTAAGTCGATGGAGGCTAATTTGTTTCTCTAACGAGCAGTTGTTGGCCGAACTAAAAATAATTCTACGGATTTCAGCGTTGGTTAGTCGTTGTTGGTAAACTACATGTGCTTTGAATACCTGTAAGTGTCTAAAATCATCAATTCTAAGGGGTCAATTATTTTCAGAGTATAATAAAACTGCGCGTGTAGATGCATTGTAAGAACGACCTTTAAGGCAGAGTAAAATAATCGCCTCAGTTAATGATAGCTAACTGGACACTCATAAATAGGAGTTAAATATTGTTTGTTGCGGAGAACTAATGTATATGAAAGTATGTATTAGGGTGTTGCTAGCCTAGTAACAAAGTAGTTCAGTTGTGACCAGAAGGATAAACCAAAGACAGCATGAACGGATAGTATAATCTCATGCACATTTGTTTCGTGCTTACTGGCGACTCATCAGTATTAACTGGTATTACGCCCTTTAACCACTATATTTGGGTGAGGAATGTGGGATAATAGGGCGGTACAATCTCCTAGACGAATATGTAATCCTATAGTAGTGAGGCTAACATAATACAAAGCCTCGAAAATGCGACTTCCACGCTAACTCACTCTATATAATATGTATACCGAGTCTAAAAAGGATACTAACACTATGGCAGTTGTGTTAGTAACCGATACCAACATTGTAGTACCGAAAAGGTACATGGTACTAACACTATGGTTGCCGAGTCGGTACATGGTACCAACATGATGGATATCAATGCATGCTATAGTTCACCGAAATTGAGAATTACAACTTTTTCTGAACACCTGTTACTCTGGTCTTGATTGATATTATCGAATAATTTTCAATAATAACCGGGATTACCAAAGCTTAATGATAAAATAAGACTGGCATCATTCAATAATCCTCCTTCAGTAAAAATAGTAGCATGAAATTTATTTACGGATGAAAGTTTTATCCGCCAATAGTTTGTCTAGTGGCTGATTAGCACAGGAGAAACACCAAATTTTCATGTGTATAACATCATCATCGTTATGCACAGCCATAAAAAAGCCAGTTTCACAAATTATTAGTAAGAGTAATTAGAAAGAGAGTACCTAGTTACTATGAGTATATTTATCTAGATGAAACAGAAGTGAGGCAAACTAAACTTCTACTTAAAACCATTCTGGCCAAGTCAGCAAGGCAAAATCATCAATACAGAGTCAATACAAACAAAACCTCGCAGCTAACTCTGCCCTACTAAGAAATGAAAGTTACAAAAATGATTTAGCTGTAAATCTGCAACAAGGTCGATGCGATGCCATATCGCGCAGATTTTCCATCCAAAAATTTTGATGCCAGACGAGTAGGCCCAAAAAAATTTTTTTTAGTAGTTGACTACTTAAATCTACTCACCTTCTTTCTTACGCCAGTCTGACGTTGGGTGAGAGATATTGTTCCACTGAGGGCATTCGCAAAACTTAACCGAGCCAACTAAGTCGATGGAGGCTAATTTGTTTCTCTAACGAGCAGTTGTTGGCCGAACTAAAAATAATTCTACGGATTTCAGCGTTGGTTAGTCGTTGTTGGTAAACTACATGCGCTTTGAATACCTGTAAGTGTCTAAAATCATCAATTCTAAGGGGTCAATTATTTTCAGAGTATAATAAAACTGCGCGTGTAGATGTATTGTAAGAACGACCTTTAAGGCAGAGTAAAATAATCGCCTCAGTTAATGATAGCTAACTGGACACTCATAAATAGGAGTTAAATATTGTTTGTTGCGGAGAACTAATGTATATGAAAGTATGTATTAGGGTGTTGCTAGCCTAGTAACAAAGTAGTTCAGTTGTGACCAGAAGGATAAACCAAAGACAGCATGAACGGATAGTATAATCTCATGCACATTTGTTTCGTGCTTACTGGCGACTCATCAGTATTAACTGATTTTACGCCCTTTAACCACTATTTTTGGGTGAGGAATGTGGGATAATAGGGCGGTACAATCTCCTAGACGAATATGTAAACCTATAGTAGTGAAGCTAACATCATATAAAGTCTCGAAAATGCGACTTCCACGCTAACTCACTCTATATAATATATATACCGAGTCTAAAAAGGATACTAACACTATGGCAGTTGTGTTAGTAACCGATACCAACATTGTAGTACCGAAAAGGTACATGGTACTAACACTATGGTTGCCGAGTCGGTACATGGTACCAACATGATGGATATCAATGCATGCTATAGTTCACCGAAATTGAGAATTACAACTTTTTCTGAACACCTGTTACTCTGGTCTTGATTGATATTATCGAATAATTTTCAATAATAACCGGGATTACCAAAGCTTAATGATAAAATAAGACTGGCATCATTCAATAATCCTCCTTCAGTAAAAATAGTAGCATGAAATTTATTTACGGATGAAAGTTTTATCCGCCAATAGTTTGTCTAGTGGCTGATTAGCACAGGAGAAACACCAAATTTTCATGTGTATAACATCATCATCGTTATGCACAGCCATAAAAAAAGCCAGTTTCACAAATTATTAGTAAGAGTAATTAGAAAGAGAGTACCTAGTTACTATGAGTATATTTATCTAGATGAAACAGAAGTGAGGCAAACTAAACTTCTACTTAAAACCATTCTGGCCAAGTCAGCAAGGCAAAATCATCAATACAGAGTCAATACAAACAAAACCTCGCAGCTAACTCTGCCCTACTAAGAAATGAAAGTTACAAAAATGATTTAGCTGTAAATCTGCAACAAGGTCGATGCGATGCCATATCGCGCAGATTTTCCATCCAAAAATTTTGATGCCAGACGAGTAGGCCCAAAAAAATTTTTTTTAGTAGTTGACTACTTAAATCTACTCACCTTCTTTCTTACGCCAGTCTGACGTTGGGTGAGAGATATTGTTCCACTGAGGGCATTCGCAAAACTTAACCGAGCCAACTAAGTCGATGGAGGCTAATTTGTTTCTCTAACGAGCAGTTGTTGGCCGAACTAAAAATAATTCTACGGATTTCAGCGTTGGTTAGTCGTTGTTGGTAAACTACATGTGCTTTGAATACCTGTAAGTGTCTAAAATCATCAATTCTAAGGGGTCAATTATTTTCAGAGTATAATAAAACTGCGCGTGTAGATGCATTGTAAGAACGACCTTTAAGGCAGAGTAAAATAATCGCCTCAGTTAATGATAGCTAACTGGACACTCATAAATAGGAGTTAAATATTGTTTGTTGCGGAGAACTAATGTATATGAAAGTATGTATTAGGGTGTTGCTAGCCTAGTAACAAAGTAGTTCAGTTGTGACCAGAAGGATAAACCAAAGACAGCATGAACGGATAGTATAATCTCATGCACATTTGTTTCGTGCTTACTGGCGACTCATCAGTATTAACTGATTTTACGCCCTTTAACCACTATTTTTGGGTGAGGAATGTGGGATAATAGGGCGGTACAATCTCCTAGACGAATATGTAATCCTATAGTAGTGAGGCTAACATAATACAAAGCCTCGAAAATGCGACTTCCACGCTAACTCACTCTATATAATATGTATACCGAGTCTAAAAAGGATACTAACACTATGGCAGTTGTGTTAGTAACCGATACCAACATTGTAGTACCGAAAAGGTACATGGTACTAACACTATGGTTGCCGAGTCGGTACATGGTACCAACATGATGGATATCAATGCATGCTATAGTTCACCGAAATTGAGAATTACAACTTTTTCTGAACACCTGTTACTCTGGTCTTGATTGATATTATCGAATAATTTTCAATAATAACCGGGATTACCAAAGCTTAATGATAAAATAAGACTGGCATCATTCAATAATCCTCCTTCAGTAAAAATAGTAGCATGAAATTTATTTACGGATGAAAGTTTTATCCGCCAATAGTTTGTCTAGTGGCTGATTAGCACAGGAGAAACACCAAATTTTCATGTGTATAACATCATCATCGTTATGCACAGCCATAAAAAAAGCCAGTTTCACAAATTATTAGTAAGAGTAATTAGAAAGAGAGTACCTAGTTACTATGAGTATATTTATCTAGATGAAACAGAAGTGAGGCAAACTAAACTTCTACTTAAAACCATTCTGGCCAAGTCAGCAAGGCAAAATCATCAATACAGAGTCAATACAAACAAAACCTCGCAGCTAACTCTGCCCTACTAAGAAATGAAAGTTACAAAAATGATTTAGCTGTAAATCTGCAACAAGGTCGATGCGATGCCATATCGCGCAGATTTTCCATCCAAAAATTTTGATGCCAGACGAGTAGGCCCAAAAAAATTTTTTTTAGTAGTTGACTACTTAAATCTACTCACCTTCTTTCTTACGCCAGTCTGACGTTGGGTGAGAGATATTGTTCCACTGAGGGCATTCGCAAAACTTAACCGAGCCAACTAAGTCGATGGAGGCTAATTTGTTTCTCTAACGAGCAGTTGTTGGCCGAACTAAAAATAATTCTACGGATTTCAGCGTTGGTTAGTCGTTGTTGGTAAACTACATGTGCTTTGAATACCTGTAAGTGTCTAAAATCATCAATTCTAAGGGGTCAATTATTTTCAGAGTATAATAAAACTGCGCGTGTAGATGCATTGTAAGAACGACCTTTAAGGCAGAGTAAAATAATCGCCTCAGTTAATGATAGCTAACTGGACACTCATAAATAGGAGTTAAATATTGTTTGTTGCGGAGAACTAATGTATATGAAAGTATGTATTAGGGTGTTGCTAGCCTAGTAACAAAGTAGTTCAGTTGTGACCAGAAGGATAAACCAAAGACAGCATGAACGGATAGTATAATCTCATGCACATTTGTTTCGTGCTTACTGGCGACTCATCAGTATTAACTGATTTTACGCCCTTTAACCACTATTTTTGGGTGAGGAATGTGGGATAATAGGGCGGTACAATCTCCTAGACGAATATGTAATCCTATAGTAGTGAGGCTAACATAATACAAAGCCTCGAAAATGCGACTTCCACGCTAACTCACTCTATATAATATGTATACCGAGTCTGAAAAGGATACTAACACTATGGCAATTGTGTTAGTAACCGATACCAACATTGTAGTACCGAAAAGGTACATGGTACTAACACTATGGTTGCCGAGTCGGTACATGGTACCAACATGATGGATATCAATGCATGCTATAGTTCACCGAAATTGAGAATTACAACTTTTTCTGAACACCTGTTACTCTGGTCTTGATTGATATTATCGAATAATTTTCAATAATAACCGGGATTACCAAAGCTTAATGATAAAATAAGACTGGCATCATTCAATAATCCTCCTTCAGTAAAAATAGTAGCATGAAATTTATTTACGGATGAAAGTTTTATCCGCCAATAGTTTGTCTAGTGGCTGATTAGCACAGGAGAAACACCAAATTTTCATGTGTATAACATCATCATCGTTATGCACAGCCATAAAAAAGCCAGTTTCACAAATTATTAGTAAGAGTAATTAGAAAGAGAGTACCTAGTTACTATGAGTATATTTATCTAGATGAAACAGAAGTGAGGCAAACTAAACTTCTACTTAAAACCATTCTGGCCAAGTCAGCAAGGCAAAATCATCAATACAGAGTCAATACAAACAAAACCTCGCAGCTAACTCTGCCCTACTAAGAAATGAAAGTTACAAAAATGATTTAGCTGTAAATCTGCAACAAGGTCGATGCGATGCCATATCGCGCAGATTTTCCATCCAAAAATTTTGATGCCAGACGAGTAGGCCCAAAAAAATTTTTTTTAGTAGTTGACTACTTAAATCTACTCACCTTCTTTCTTACGCCAGTCTGACGTTGGGTGAGAGATATTGTTCCACTGAGGGCATTCGCAAAACTTAACCGAGCCAACTAAGTCGATGGAGGCTAATTTGTTTCTCTAACGAGCAGTTGTTGGCCGAACTAAAAATAATTCTACGGATTTCAGCGTTGGTTAGTCGTTGTTGGTAAACTACATGTGCTTTGAATACCTGTAAGTGTCTAAAATCATCAATTCTAAGGGGTCAATTATTTTCAGCGTATAATAAAACTGCGCGTACAGATGCATTGTAAACACGACCTTTAAGGCAGAGTAAAATAATCGCCTCAGTTAATGATAGCTAACTGGACACTCATAAATAGGAGTTAAATATTGTTTGTTGCGGAGAACTAATATATATGAAAGTATGTATTAGGGTGTTGCTAGCCTAGTAACAAAGTAGTTCAGTTGTGACCAGAAGGATAAACCAAAGACAGCATGAACGGATAGTATAATCTCATGCACATTTGTTTCGTGCTTACTGGCGACTCATCAGTATTAACTGATTTTACGCCCTTTAACCACTATTTTTGGGTGAGGAATGTGGGATAATAGGGCGGTACAATCTCCTAGACGAATATGTAATCCTATAGTAGTGAGGCTAACATAATACAAAGCCTCGAAAATGCGACTTCCACGCTAACTCACTCTATATAATATATATACCGAGTCTAAAAAGGATACTAACACTATGGCAGTTGTGTTAGTAACCGATACCAACATTGTAGTACCGAAAAGGTACATGGTACTAACACTATGGTTGCCGAGTCGGTACATGGTACCAACATGATGGATATCAATGCATGCTATAGTTCACCGAAATTGAGAATTACAACTTTTTCTGAACACCTGTTACTCTGGTCTTGATTGATATTATCGAATAATTTTCAATAATAACCGGGATTACCAAAGCTTAATGATAAAATAAGACTGGCATCATTCAATAATCCTCCTTCAGTAAAAATAGTAGCATGAAATTTATTTACGGATGAAAGTTTTATCCGCCAATAGTTTGTCTAGTGGCTGATTAGCACAGGAGAAACACCAAATTTTCATGTGTATAACATCATCATCGTTATGCACAGCCATAAAAAAGCCAGTTTCACAAATTATTAGTAAGAGTAATTAGAAAGAGAGTACCTAGTTACTATGAGTATATTTATCTAGATGAAACAGAAGTGAGGCAAACTAAACTTCTACTTAAAACCATTCTGGCCAAGTCAGCAAGGCAAAATCATCAATACAGAGTCAATACAAACAAAACCTCGCAGCTAACTCTGCCCTACTAAGAAATGAAAGTTACAAAAATGATTTAGCTGTAAATCTGCAACAAGGTCGATGCGATGCCATATCGCGCAGATTTTCCATCCAAAAATTTTGATGCCAGACGAGTAGGCCCAAAAAAATTTTTTTTAGTAGTTGACTACTTAAATCTACTCACCTTCTTTCTTACGCCAGTCTGACGTTGGGTGAGAGATATTGTTCCACTGAGGGCATTCGCAAAACTTAACCGAGCCAACTAAGTCGATGGAGGCTAATTTGTTTCTCTAACGAGCAGTTGTTGGCCGAACTAAAAATAATTCTACGGATTTCAGCGTTGGTTAGTCGTTGTTGGTAAACTACATGTGCTTTGAATACCTGTAAGTGTCTAAAATCATCAATTCTAAGGGGTCAATTATTTTCAGAGTATAATAAAACTGCGCGTGTAGATGCATTGTAAGAACGACCTTTAAGGCAGAGTAAAATAATCGCCTCAGTTAATGATAGCTAACTGGACACTCATAAATAGGAGTTAAATATTGTTTGTTGCGGAGAACTAATGTATATGAAAGTATGTATTAGGGTGTTGCTAGCCTAGTAACAAAGTAGTTCAGTTGTGACCAGAAGGATAAACCAAAGACAGCATGAACGGATAGTATAATCTCATGCACATTTGTTTCGTGCTTACTGGCGACTCATCAGTATTAACTGATTTTACGCCCTTTAACCACTATTTTTGGGTGAGGAATGTGGGATAATAGGGCGGTACAATCTCCTAGACGAATATGTAATCCTATAGTAGTGAGGCTAACATAATACAAAGCCTCGAAAATGCGACTTCCACGCTAACTCACTCTATATAATATGTATACCGAGTCTAAAAAGGATACTAACACTATGGCAGTTGTGTTAGTAACCGATACCAACATTGTAGTACCGAAAAGGTACATGGTACTAACACTATGGTTGCCGAGTCGGTACATGGTACCAACATGATGGATATCAATGCATGCTATAGTTCACCGAAATTGAGAATTACAACTTTTTCTGAACACCTGTTACTCTGGTCTTGATTGATATTATCGAATAATTTTCAATAATAACCGGGATTACCAAAGCTTAATGATAAAATAAGACTGGCATCATTCAATAATCCTCCTTCAGTAAAAATAGTAGCATGAAATTTATTTACGGATGAAAGTTTTATCCGCCAATAGTTTGTCTAGTGGCTGATTAGCACAGGAGAAACACCAAATTTTCATGTGTATAACATCATCATCGTTATGCACAGCCATAAAAAAGCCAGTTTCACAAATTATTAGTAAGAGTAATTAGAAAGAGAGTACCTAGTTACTATGAGTATATTTATCTAGATGAAACAGAAGTGAGGCAAACTAAACTTCTACTTAAAACCATTCTGGCCAAGTCAGCAAGGCAAAATCATCAATACAGAGTCAATACAAACAAAACCTCGCAGCTAACTCTGCCCTACTAAGAAATGAAAGTTACAAAAATGATTTAGCTGTAAATCTGCAACAAGGTCGATGCGATGCCATATCGCGCAGATTTTCCATCCAAAAATTTTGATGCCAGACGAGTAGGCCCAAAAAAATTTTTTTTAGTAGTTGACTACTTAAATCTACTCACCTTCTTTCTTACGCCAGTCTGACGTTGGGTGAGAGATATTGTTCCACTGAGGGCATTCGCAAAACTTAACCGAGCCAACTAAGTCGATGGAGGCTAATTTGTTTCTCTAACGAGCAGTTGTTGGCCGAACTAAAAATAATTCTACGGATTTCAGCGTTGGTTAGTCGTTGTTGGTAAACTACATGTGCTTTGAATACCTGTAAGTGTCTAAAATCATCAATTCTAAGGGGTCAATTATTTTCAGAGTATAATAAAACTGCGCGTGTAGATGCATTGTAAGAACGACCTTTAAGGCAGAGTAAAATAATCGCCTCAGTTAATGATAGCTAACTGGACACTCATAAATAGGAGTTAAATATTGTTTGTTGCGGAGAACTAATGTATATGAAAGTATGTATTAGGGTGTTGCTAGCCTAGTAACAAAGTAGTTCAGTTGTGACCAGAAGGATAAACCAAAGACAGCATGAACGGATAGTATAATCTCATGCACATTTGTTTCGTGCTTACTGGCGACTCATCAGTATTAACTGATTTTACGCCCTTTAACCACTATTTTTGGGTGAGGAATGTGGGATAATAGGGCGGTACAATCTCCTAGACGAATATGTAATCCTATAGTAGTGAGGCTAACATAATACAAAGCCTCGAAAATGCGACTTCCACGCTAACTCACTCTATATAATATGTATACCGAGTCTAAAAAGGATACTAACACTATGGCAGTTGTGTTAGTAACCGATACCAACATTGTAGTACCGAAAAGGTACATGGTACTAACACTATGGTTGCCGAGTCGGTACATGGTACCAACATGATGGATATCAATGCATGCTATAGTTCACCGAAATTGAGAATTACAACTTTTTCTGAACACCTGTTACTCTGGTCTTGGTTGATATTAGTTATCACATACTTCGCGGTAAGCATGAAATCATTGAATTCAATATATAACAGTTTAATACTGTTTGTTGCGGAGTGGGGAACTTCAAACCTGCATCTTGAACATGTTGAAGAATGCTGTTCATAATAACATTATTATAATATTAAACAAAAATAAGGAAAGTGAACAGCCTTGACAAACACTGCTGGTAGTAAAGCAGTGCATTTCTTTTTAGACATTAATGCGACCAGATGTTTTTGTGTGGAGAGCACGTATTATATTTACAAATTTGGTGGGCACACCAGTTTTCGGCAGAATATGGAATAGAAAATTGCGATCCGCAGAATCAAATGCACTCCTGAAGTGCAGAACGATGGCTTTTGGGGGCGGCGATATACGTGTCGCTGCTGAAGAACTTAGTTCAAGGTAAAATAATTATCTACACAACCTCGTCCAGATTTGAATCCAGGGTGTTCTCTAGTATGTGATTCACGCGAAGCACTGAGAAAACGTAGGATAAACGAAGCAAATAACCTAGACACGATTGGAGTCAAGGTAGGGATGATGCTCGACTCATTTCACGCAAGTGGTACGATCTCCACATTCCATGTTACGAAAGAGGTTAGTTAACGGTCCGGAAATTATGTCACTACTGTCCTTAAATAAGCTCGGATTGAAATCATCAGGGCCTGCGACTTTGTGAAGTCCAAAAGATAGGATTTCATCCCGTATTCCTAACTCTGATGATTCTGAGATTCGCATTATACACTGTTGATAAATGGTTGCATTAGATAATAAAACGAACATTGGTTGCGCGGGTGGTGGTAACAATTATTATAATCAAGGTTGCGGTCTTGATATAAACACATGACCCATTAAATACTTACATTTTGTCAGAATAAACTAAGAATTGTATAGTGTAGAAAAGGCAATTCATCCAGCAGACCGGTTTCGTACTTATTGGGAACTCATCATGTACTGGACAGAATTTGCCGCGGACAGGACTCGAACCTGGGCACGTCTGCTTCGGAATCTGGTGCTCTAACCACTGTCCGCGGCAAATTCTGGCCAGTACATGATGAGTTCCCAATAAGGACGAAACCGGTCTACTGGATGAATTGCCTTTTCTACACTATAGAATTCTAAATTTATACTGACATATGTAAGTAATTAATGGGTCAGGTGTTTATATCAAGACCGCAACCTTGATTATAATAATGGTTGCATTAGATGTTTGCTACTATTATTTAAGGTTTTGCTGTTCATTTTCTCGCATTTCTTGTGCGGATAAGTTGGAAAAAACAGCGGCTACTAATTGATGCGCATAATTTGGCGTTTTGCATTTCTACTAATATTATTATCAGTCGAGCTAGCTGGAATTTGGTGCCTTCTTTCGTCTATCTCCAAAGGTTTTCCAGAGAACCCATGCCACATACAGTAGTATCTCCATTGTGCATAGTGGAGAGGATATATGAACTTTTAGCTTTAATATGTAGAGCTTAGTTCGGAGTAAAGAGCGTCTTCACTTTCGTCTGTGCCAGAATTGGTAGGCGCATATACAGATATAACGAAAAACCAACGTTAATTAATGTTTTTTTGCATTGATTATAGTAGATTTATTTAAACTTGCCGAACAAAGTCGGCCATTTAAAACTCTTATGCTAATGGAAATACCCGCGCTCCATTTACCAGCTTGAGAAATCTGTTTGTGTAAAGCATTTACGTCTGAAAATGCCTTCGAATATCTTAGATAATTCCATGATGATAGCAAAATAAGTTTTAGATTACTTTAATCAGTACGAATAGTAGCGATAGTTCAGAAAATTTTTATTTTAAAAAGTTAGATTCACCTTTAACGTTAACTTTATTCGTGTAATCCTTCCAGAAAAAGCACAGTGTAACTGCAAGGCAAATAAAAGAGCAAAATACGCCTACGGAAATGCTTTTGTAAAAAGGCTAAAAGGCGCTTTCATTACTAAACAGTTGGATAATACAAATCTGTCAATGATATCCTAGGAATATGCTTCAAATCCACGCACGCTGGTTTGTGCTACGTAGTTCTTAAATAGTAAAAATGTGTGGTTATTTTCAAATTTAATGCAAAAATCATTCATAAAGATAAAATTATGGTAACAGCCTGAGAAGACAGGAAAGCCTAGGAGCATCCATGTGCATTTCGATCCGACCACGAAGAATACCAGGACCAACCAAATGACCAATAGCAGATACAGCATCTTCCGCGGCACAGGTTGCCAGTGGCAAATCACATTCCAGTGCAATTGCTAACACTGGCAGTAGGCTGTCTAAATGTCGTTTGAATTGATTCTTGTTCAAATGCCGAGCCGCTGTATGTATGAACTGGCAAACTGAAAAAATGGTTTTCAAGTTATATTTCGCAAATAGCGCGTTTAAGAAATTAAATATAATGAAAATTTTAATCCAAATAGACCAATAAAACAAACTATTAAGCAAAGAATGTGACACCGGAATTAACTACCGCGAAGCAAATATGTACACGAACCATATATCAACATGATGTATAAAAGCCACTCTTGCAGAAATTTGTGATACATTTTGCATTACACGCCTAATGGCCTGATCTTTGAAACTAAGCTATATCTAAACATGGCATAATGTAAAACTGCCAAAAGCTTTAGCCTGAATGAGTTTCTAACTGACAGCTAGTTTGATAGTCAAATATGTCGAGCTAGCTTTATTGGAAAGGAGAAATCTACTAAAGCTGAATTTCAACAGTCAGTGGAGACAAATTACATTTGGTGGAGCGGTTCATCAACGACTACAGGATTCGATCCAATGATCATGGTCAATGGAGGGCATATTAGACTGCCAAGTGAGCCTCTAATTCCAGGATCCCATGAGCGCTGCTCCATATCGGATATTCAAGAGCTCCTAGAACAATTAACCGATTATGTAGGCGCTACACAGCGATAAGCCTATGCAAGGCGACCTACACGCATTCGCCTAAGGGTCGGCAACTATGTCATGGTCGCGAAGTCAAGCCCATGGCACTGCAGGCTGCCAATGAGAGACCAAATCGCATAGAAAGGGTGGACTTAGAACACAATACAGTTGTCGTTAACATACCTGATGAACCACGAGCTGTCGCACTTGATCTTTTAAGCAGGGTGACAATGCCAATACCTGAGGGAGGGAGATGCAGCAATAACCACCTTTGAGACTAAGAATGCACCAAAGGGTCATATATAGGGCAGGCATTAAATTAATAGAAAATACTCGCATAAGCGCCCAAATTAGAATAAAGCATTCAGAACAATGATGGAAGCAGACTTCGAGCCGCAAGAGTGAACATAAAATAATAAATATTTGTTAATTTGTTTACGTAAATCTATGCTCTTTATCCGAGCAAGATCCTATAGATAATTTACAAAAAATAAAGTATTTATGTGAGGATTACAAGTGGCTTCTGACGGGTACGAAAAGTTCATTAGGCATAATTGAGTGTCAACTGGATGATACATTAATAATTAATGCTGATGGAACCCGCATTAACGACCCAACCAATATAGATGGAGTCAACATTAGTAATAAGAACGAACCTGATCTACCGTGTGAATTGCCTTTAGTAGCTTATACAATGCTGTTTTCAAGGACAAATTTTGTTTATGTCATGCTTGCGATCTTGAGTTAAATAAGCAATTTTCCGATTCAAATTCAATTAATATACAAAATTATTTCTTAGCAAGCTATGCGTAGTTCTATTTTATCTATTGCGTTGGAAGACACAGAAATCCGCCAGGTTTCAAACGTAATTTTTGTAAACAATGTTTTTGGATAATGCGGCAACGTTCTTCCTGCCTGTTTTTTTTACATTAATTGAATATACAGTGGTGAATTGTTTGTGCACCAATGGATTTGTGTTTCCCGCTTCATATTCCCGAAAATTCCACAATTGACTATATAAATAAACACATTAAAATCGAATGGAGTTTTGGCGAAAAGAAAATTATTATTCATAATTCTGCTGTACAGACCTGCTACATAATAAATGTATAATAACCATGCACAGCAATAAAAAATAATTAGTACTTAATGTTGCACTGCTACTTAACCGTAATAAAAATAATAACAGAAAACCACGAAAGTTTATAAAGTGGTAAGATAGACAAAAAGAATAATTTAGGCATACAAATTAATAGAGATTTATGAGGGGAACGATTCAGTTGTTATGAGTATATTTACCTATATAACACACAGAATTGATGCAAGCTAAAACTCTTCACAATTTACGAAGATAATTCTACTAGAACTTTATAACAAGATTGCCATTGAGCTTGACTCGATGCCATATTGCACAGGGTTTCTCTCTAAGAACTATAATACGCAAGTGGACACAATCCCGACAGACGAGCGGGTCCCATACTTCCCAATTTGAATGTGGTTGACTTTAGCTGCTTTTGCTGTCATAATTTATCCACCTTTACTTATTTAAATCAAGGTCGCGATCTTGATATAAACATCTGCCTCATTAGTTACGCATACTCGTCAGTATAAACCAAGTTTTGTATAATTTAATATAAGCAATTCATGCAGTCCGTCGGTTTCGTCCATTATGGTAACTCATCATGTAATGTGCAGAATTTGTCAAGGACAGGACCCGAACCTCGGTACGTCTGCTGCGTATCTGTAGTTCTAACCATTGGGCACCTCTGACGAACACTACACAATTTTCGTAATATACCAACTAATCTACTTTGGTGAGCCTTTCATATAGGTGAAGCCTATATAACATACCTTTTAGACCCGAGGTTCCAACTCACTAACCAACCAAATATTTATCATAGAATAGACGTCTCGGGCGTGGGAACGTGGTATTAAATTGAACAGGTATACAATTAAATGAGTAAGGTAAAAATACTATCTATACAACCTTATCCTGATCGGAATTAGATTCACGCAAAGCGTTGACGTTGTAAGATGTTCGAACAAAATAACATAGATACAACGTGAGTCAAGGTTATCACACGAGTTGCGATCGACTTCTTTGAAGATAGCAATGATGATCAACTTATTCCTTGAACGCGACAAGATCTTCTTATCCATACATTACGAAAACGTTTAGTTTATGTTGCCATCATCCTTAAATATTTTTGAAATCAACCATCATTGCTTTGCAGATTTGTGGCGTTAACGGGATCGGATTGCATACCGTATTTTCAATTCTAATGGGTGTTTGAGATTAACATTCCCCATTTTTTATGCAGATCTAGGAAATTGATATTTGAGGTTTTCGGTCAATCTATCAAAACGACTTATTTTAACGGTTATCAAGAAATTGTTACTAGAGTTTATAATTAAGCTGACTTTTAATTTCCACGAACCTGTTACACGAATACGTTGGAGCAAACATCAGTTGTTAGCTTATGCGAAAGCTTCTTACAACACAACGAGTATTATTATAAGCCGAGCTAGCTGTAATTCGACGCCTAGTGTCGTGTAACTCCATAGATTTTAGAGTAACAGAATGATTATTTCCATGAAAGCCTACAATGACACATATCTGTATTATGCATAGTGGAGTTTATCTTCATTCAAAGTAAGCGCTAATTTCCGACATGAAGTCCAGAAAGCTTTGACTGAAGATTTTCAGTTTTTTGTTGGAAAACGGCCTTTTGAGTTTGCTTAAACATAGTTTACATTTATTCTTATATATATTTCCGGAAAACGTGAGTGCAAATCGACAACCGATGAATGTATGGTCCGAGCCAACATAAATCGAACGAAAATCGTAGATGCAATCACGCCATCTTAACCAATGGATAAGCAATCAATCTGAGTTCACCGTTGTCCAGGCGCTTGAGGGGACCCCTACGCGTATGAAATTTGTGTCATATAAGTATAATCTATGTTACACAAAATTATCAAACAGTCGTCCAAAATTATCGTTGCGCATCGAGCTCAATGTGTCATCCATCGAAAGTAAATTCTTCATTACTTAGGCGCCAAAATTGAGTATTCACATCACTCATAACCAAGAGAACATCTTAACCTTCTGCTATACTTAGTAAAGAGGTTATGTCGGAGTAAAAACAGTCCTTGCTGTCGTCTATGCTGCAATCGGTTTCAGCATACGCAGATACAATGAAAAAGGCAACGTTGATTAAGAATTCTGGTATTGATTTTATTAGATGCGTTAAAACTTGTCGCATAAAGTCCACTATTTGCATAGATCCATTCAGTTAAACAAGCTTCAGCTCGTGAGCTAAGTCAAATACCGATTCAGAGAACTCCGTGAAACCATAGATTCCAAGACAATAACGCGTATATAAGGGTAGTGCAGCCAATTATGCATTTATCGTAGAATCCTATATTCTGGTTTTAGATACGTAGCATACATCGATTTAAAATGTATCCAACGTACATGCAAAAGATTTTTTTTGAAATAAATGTTTTTATTTGCGCACATTAAATGTACTTAAGTTAAAACCTAACATAAGTTTGATGAATGGTAGTTTACTTGAGCTATTCTAAATATTTGGCAATCGGTTATTGGACTCATCATATGTATAGCAGATTAAGAGTTTTAAGGTTAACTTGAGAAGACGAAAGAGCATGATTCTTCCTATCCACCCTGCACGAAATTTCATCCTGTGCAAGGATTCTATATAATTCGTATTGCCCATGAGTTTATGTGGGCTGTAAAAGAACAATAGGTCGTTTATTCCTATAAGGGATGGTTTGTATTCAGTTTTCTTTCTCTTAGATATTCTTCCAACCAAGGCTGATGAGCACTACCGGTCCAGATACTGGTGGACAATATGTCCTTTAGCAACCAAAACTATTCCTTCTTTTCTGGAACACCTGCTCTCATTCCGTTACTACTCATTTAGCAATAAGTGTTATCAAACTCGAGGCTTCACATGAAACATGGTGATTGCTGTGTCCCATTAGATTCGGAAAGATTCATGCTACCATTCCCGGATAGACTACCTTGTGTTCACCGGTCGTCAGACCGTAAATTTTTATTATAAAAATGCTTGAACTAAAAATTATTTATGATAACATTTTTCATTTCTTACTTCAACAGAGTTAGTTGTCATGCAAATATATTTCGTGAGCCGGTATACAAAACTTGCTAACACTGGCATTTTTGCATACCTCTTGGTGCTAACTACGCACAATTGACAGTTGAAAAACAATATTTAGAATATACGTACATTTATGTTGGTTACTTAAAACAAATAAATGTTCAAAAATATATTTAAATATTAAAAAAATATATAATATACATACAGAAAAACAGCTAAATGTGCTTTAAATTTAGTTCCAATAACAAACAGAAAAAATCACAAAATATGTATGTTGTAAATAACTCACCAGATTCAAGAAAATAAACGTAGTGCGGATAGTGAGTGCAGAGAGCAGCTTCTACGAGCTCCTCACTGATTATACTCTCGGGCAAAATTCCTGCAGACTCAGAGTTAGCAAATAAAGCAGACATCAGAGTAACTACTCCGCAAGCGCGTTCCCACGGCTCAGATTCTCGTTGAAATAAACCGTCATGACAGCCTCCACCTTTTTTGCCTAGTGAAGATTGAATGAAGTCAAATTCAAATGTCAGATATCTATCACAGATTTTTTTTTAAATTATCCTAATAGAAAGTCAAACAACTATACAACGTTGCAACACAAAAATATTCCGTATGGGCAAAATCAGTGTCAGCCTCGAATTGATAACTTCATTTAAAAAAAATTTATGCAATAAACAATAAAATTTATTGCGAAAGCTTTTAGAAAGGCCCAAGCAGGCAACGGTAGTTTTATGTCATTATGACCAACGAATATTTGCCTTCTTCCACACAAACATGTTTATAAATTACCAAGATGCTACGGAAAAGGTATACTATGAACTGGTCGATAAAATTATTGTGCTCATGAAAAACTTACCTGACGAACAGCTATGCTGAACAAGAAGTAAATTAAAATTGAGTTCTAGCGAACACAAACTGGCACAAGACAAGCTTTCTTTAAAAAATTACTTGTAATAGAAAAACATCAGCATTTCAAGTGATAATTTACCGCCATGAAATGAGCATATTTCGTAATTTACACAAATATGTTCGCCTATTCTAAATTTCAATGCAAAACGCCATGACGAATTAAGACAATTTAGTTCAAGTAGTCCCTTTCGAGTGGACAGAGCATCAGATCTCATCATCATCATTTCCAGCCACACAAAAGTCAAGTGACTAATGTTTCACTGCCATATAACCATAAGGAGTGAAAAAAAGTATATAAGTGAATTTAGATAAATTATTATTGAGATTTACGAGAGAGAGGGGTAGAGAGAGAAGGAAAACCTTGCTACTATG